>LPNX010678195.1:297413-552299 GCA_001517045.1 Pseudotsuga menziesii
CATCCTGAGTATGTCATGTTGTGGGGGAGAGTTTTGTTGAATTCAACCTATTGCTGGGTCTGCATGGACTATATCTCCCAAGGATATGCACCACATGACATAGGTCTCATGATGTCTAAGGATTTTTTAGTGGATTGTGGTTGTCTACCATGATAGAGGTTGACATTGGCGGTGGACCGTGGTCCTATTATGAGGATGACGACGTGCCATCATTGGTAGACAAGAATGATAAGGATGACATATTTATCAACATCAACGTGATCAATGGTATTCAATGATAGGGGGAAGACATTCTCTTTGAATAATGCTAATGGGTTTTCCCTAAGGAGAGGAGGGTTTTATTCTAGCTACACTTTTTAGAGGACTACTCATTTTGTGCATAGGATGGGGCATTGAAATGAGTAATGGGTTAATATACTACATGATTGACATGGAAAAGTGGCACATGCATGGTTAAGTACATGGTTAAGCCTTAATGATCTAATGGAATGATCAAGTATGACCATGTTAGAAGTACTTGGAAACATATGGGTATGATTCCCACATGACGAACACCTATGGGGTTTGAATTTCGGCATTGATACATTTGACATTGGCACTAATGTCGTGACAACATTGATGGAATTCATTTCTTGATGACTGGATGTGCACAATTTCATGGTCTTGGTATTAGTATTAGGTGCAATCAATGTTGGGATTATTATTAATCATCCTCTTGACCACATAGTCTATTTGTCCATTTTCCTAGATTAAGAGGTCCTCCTCACTCCATTAGTGCATGGGGGACACCCCTAGGGTACATATTCCACTTACTGCACCTATTTTCATGAGTTTAGGTGGCCCAGGGACCAATCCTTGTCATTAAGGAACCCACTCCGAGTGCCACCAACAGTTGACTCTAGTAGGTATTCAGTTAAGTCCAACTATGCTCTGATTCCCACCAGTTAGATGACTCTCAGTCATCCTAGAAACAAGTTCCATGATTCAGGGGAAGTAGGGTGCATTCACTCACCTACCCTCTTCAGTTAACTGGTTGTGAACTGTTTTAGTGGTCCAGAGTTGCACTAGTGAGCTCTAGTGGTGATTTTCCCACACTGAGTTAGCCCCGGAGTCAGTCCAGGTTGGTAGAATCGAATCCTATCTCAGGTATTAGAATTATCCTATATGTATGTCAACCATTGTATTACATATTATTCACTAATTGAAGGATTATGATTAATAATTCCAATTATTGGTCTCATGTGTGTTTTATTCTCCATGAATTATTGAGCAGATTTTACTGAATTGATTCTCTCTCTTCTACAATCTTATTCTCCATTTGAATTATGTAGGCTTGATGATCATATGCTTCATTAAATTTAACATGGTATCAAAGCTGGTATCAATCCTTAGCAACAAACCTCAGAAGCTTCCATTGATGCACTAAAAGCAGCTGGGTTCCACATAAATCCTGGAATTGTTTCCTTGCTCCCTGTAGATTATGTCAAGAGAAGTCTATCCAGGTGTGATGCACCCATAGAGTGTGAACATGTCAAAGCAGAGAGTGTTTGGTCTAAATTGATTCAAATTGAGTTGTCTTGTGGTGTTTTTGCAGGTACATTGAAAGAATTTATGAAGAATTGTTAAACAATATAGTTGTGAAATGGAGAATTTAGCAGCTCTGACTCCCATAATCCTTACACCCTTCAATTACCTTGATTGGAGGGAAAATATGCAAATGGCCTTGTGCAATAATGGTTTGTATAGGAACATCATGGCCAGAGAAGTCGAACCCCAATAGTATATTGGGAAATCAAAGTATCTTAATAATCTTGATGAAGCTTTTGGCTTCATGCACATCCACATCTGTAGGGAGTTGTAATGCCATCTTGAGGGACTCAAGACTCTGAAATAAGTATGGGATAAGCTTGAATCCTTGTTTGGAAAATAGGATGAGCTGAGGGGAAATATCCTGGAGAATGAGATCATAGCACTACTACCTAGTAACTTCAAAACTATATAGCATTTTTTCTCAAAATTCAAATCATCGGTCATGCAATGTAAGCAATGTGAGATTGAGAAGAAGGATGAGCAATTGTTGCTCTCCATACTGAGCAAACTTGGCCCAAAATTCTCAATGTTTGTATCTACCTTTCACTCTAGGATACTGACTACTCCTAATTGGTGAATGACATACCTTGATTCCTTCATAGAATCTCTAATCCAAGAACATGACAACCTAATATAGATGGGAGCTCTTAGAGCCTCTCCAAATCAAGCTCTCTTAATTGGTGAGACAAGGAATGCGCAAACAAGAAGGAAGCAAAAAGTTTTAAAAAATAAAGATGATTTTGATCCATCATATGAAGCCTCGGGATCTAGCAAGGAAAAACATCAAAGGTATTACAAGGGAAAGTGCTCCTACTATAAGAAAGCAAACCATATAGAGAAATATCGTATGAAGAAGATAATAGATCAGATGACAAAACTCCTTGAACAACACAATATTTCCCTCCTTGAAGGCACAAGGAAAACTGACTCTGGATATAATACTAAAGATCATGATGAGAGATTTCATGCATTGAAGGCTAGTTGTTCAAAAGCATAAGGCTTCCTCATTGATTCAGGAGCATCCAATCATATGGTTGCATCCAAATAATCATTCTCTTCATTACAACTTACAGACGGTCCAAGTATTTACATGGGTGGTGACACTCAAATTCAATATTAAGGTAACTTAGGGTACAATCAAGTTAGAGCATGTAGTGTTAAAAATGTACTCTATGTGCCCTCTTTAGTTCCAAATTTGTTATGTGTATACCATATGGCACATACTGGCCCACCAAAGAGAGTGGTATTTGGTCTTGACTCAGTGGAGATATCAGATATCTCAACTGGGAAGATTATAGTGAAAGGTGTAGCAAACCATGCCTTAAAGGAATACTAGTTCTCACACTTTCTTCCATACTCAGATCCATTACAGTCTAAACTGCCTTTTGAAAGGGAAGGTAAAACCAGTCTACCTACACCTTTTATATATGATAATATTTCCATTAGTGTTTTATATTAAAAATATGAAGCACTGGACCCAGTTGAATTAGGTTATGAAATTGAAGATAAAGTTTACAGTGATCTAGATCCAAATCTAGTCCCTACTCCCAATCATAGGCCTAAATGGGATCAAAAGGTTATTGAGGCAGCTAGGAACATGAATGTAGAGCTATCTGGCAAGAGGAGAATAAGATATGAGTTTCAAAAAGAAAGCCTTTCACTATGTCAATCAAAATCAGAGAGGTGCAACGAGCCCCCAGAGAGATGCTACATGATAAGGTTCGATTAACAAATCTTCTCACTGAAGAACAAATTAGATCATGTCACTCTTCCTCTAGAAATAAGAGACAAAGGCAACATTCCTTCTCCTATCTATCATCAAATTGGAAGAATATGGAACAGTTCATATGCACATCCCCAAGAAACTAGTGAACATAAGAACAATCGTTTTGTTTATCTTCTCCCAAGAGATGTATATTGCAAATCTATTTTCACAAGTTTTTGCTCAAAAATAATTTTTTCTCTTAGTATGAAATCTTTCCCGATTTTCCTGCTTATTTTGAGGGGAGCGAGGGGGTGTTCCCACGAGGCCCTTCCCCGTTTCCTTTTTGTTGAGAAGTCAATTTTATTTCATTTAGATTGTATGGGTGACCTTTGGTCTAGTTTCCAGGTCCCAGGTTGTCCAAAGTCAGGATTAAGGGGGAGGAGTGTTGGGATTATTATTACTCCTCCCTTTGACCACGTATTCTATTTGTCTATTTTCCTATCTTAGGAAGTCTTCATCACTCCACTAGTGCATGGGGGACACACCTAAGGGACATATGCCACTTACTTCACTTGTTTGCACAAGTTTAGGTTCCCCAGGGATGAATCCCTATAATTTAGGAACCCACTTTGAGTGCCACTAGCAATCTCCAGCAGTTGACTCAAGTAGGTATTCAGTTAAGTCCAGTTATGCTCTAATTCCCAGCAGTTATATCACTCTCAGTCATCCTAGTTCCAATTTCCATGATTCAAGGGAATTAGGGTGCATTTGCTCACCTACCCTCTTCAGTGAACTGGTTGTGAACTGTTTTAGTGATCCGGAGTTGCACTAGTGAGCTCTAGTGGTGATTTTCCCACAATGAGGTAGCTCCAGAGTCAGTCCAAGTTGGTAGATTCAAATCCTATCTTAGGTATTCAAATTATCCTATATGTACAACCATTGTATTACATATTATTCACTCATTAATGGATTATGATTAATCATTCCGATTATTGGTCTCATGTGTGTTTTATTCTCCATGAATTATTGAGTAGAGTTCACTGAATTTATTCTATCTCTTCTACAATCATATTCTCCATTTGAATTCTGCAGGATTGATGATCATATGCTTCATTAAATTTAACATGGTATCAGATCTGGTATTAAGGCCAACAATAAACCTCAGAAGCTTCCTTTGATGCACCAGAAGCAGCTAGGTTCCACATAAATCCTGGAAATATTGCCTTTCTCCCTGTGGATTATGTCCAGAGAAGTCTATCCAAGTGTGATGCACCCAAAGATTGTGCATGTGTCGAAGTAGAGAGTGTTTGGTATAAATTTATTCAAATTGAGTTTTTTTGCAGTGTTTTTGCAGGTACATTCAAAGAATTTATGAAGAATTGTTGAACAATATAGCTGTGAAATGGAGAATTCAACAACTTTGACTCCTAGAATCCTTACACCCTTCAATTACCCTGAATGGATGGCATTTATGTGAATGGTCTTGGTCAATAAGGGTTTGTATAGGCACACCATGGGAAGAGAAGTTGAACCCCAACAACATATTGAAAAATCAAAGTATTTGAATAATCTTGATGAAGATTTTGGATTCATGTGCATCCATGTCTCTAGGGAGCTATTGTTCCATATTGAGGGACTCAATACTCTGAAAGAAATATGGGATGAGATCGAATCCTTGTTTGGAAAATTGAATGAGCTAAGGGGCCATATCCTAGAGAATGAGCTGGTAGCACTACAACCTAGTAACTTCGAAACTATATAGCAATTTTTCTCAAAATTAAAATCATTGGTCATGTAATGCAAGCAATGTGAGATTGAGAAGAAGGATGTGCAATTGGTACTCTCCATACTGAGCAAACTTAGCCCAAAATTCTCAGTGTTTGTTTCTAACTTTAACTCCAGGAGACTGACTACTCCTAATTG
The DNA here is from genome assembly GCA_001517045.1 of Pseudotsuga menziesii. NCBI lineage: Eukaryota > Viridiplantae > Streptophyta > Pinopsida > Pinales > Pinaceae > Pseudotsuga > Pseudotsuga menziesii. Next base: position 302,632 of record LPNX010678195.1, read on the forward strand.
GTGAATTCCATCCCTTGATTCCTTCATAGAGTCTCTAATCCAAGAACAAGACAAGATGATACATATGGGAGCTCTCATATCCTCTCCAAATCATGCCCTCTTAGCTAGTGAGACAAGGAATGCACAAACAAGAAGGAAGCATAAAGGTAAAGAAAAGAAGAACACTGAATTTGAACCTCAACATGAGTTTGATCCATCATATGAAGCCTCATGATATAGGAAGGACAAACATCAAAGGTTTGACAAGGGAAAGTGCTCCTACTGTAAGAAAGGAAACCATACAAAGAAATATTGTATGAGGAAGACCATAGATCAAATGACAAAACTACTTGAACAACACAATATTTCCCTCCCTGAAGGCACAAGGAAGACTGAATTTGGAGACAGGACTGAAGATCATGATGAGAGATACCATGCACTGAAGGCTAGTTGTTCAAAATAGCATGCCTTCCTCATTGATTTAGGAGCCTCCAATCATATGGCTGCATCCAAAAAATCATTCTCTTCATTACAACTTACTGATGGTCTAAATATTCACATGGGTGGTGACACTCAAATTCAAGCTGAAGGTAAGGGTACAATCAAGTTAGAGCACAAAGTGTTCAAAAATGTACTCTACGTGCCCTATTTAGCTGCAAATGTGTTATCTATATACCAGATGACACATACTGGCCCACCAAAGTGAGTGGTATTTGGTCCCGATTCAGGGGAGATATCATATATCTCAACTAGGAAGATTATAGTGAAAGGTGATGCAAAGCATGCCCCCAAGGTATATGAGTTCTCACACTTTCTTCCATACTTAGATCCATTACAGTCTCAACTACCATTTGAAAGGGAAGGTAAAACCTTTCTACCTACATCATTTACATATGATAATGTTTTCATTAGTGTTTTAGATTCAGAATCTGAAGCAGAGGACCCAGTTGAATTAGTTTTTGAAATTGAAGATAAATTTCACAGTGATCTAGATCCAAATCTAGCCCCTACTCCCAATCCTAGGCCTAAATGGTATCAAAATCCTATTGAGGTATATTGGAACATGACTGGAGAGCTATTTGACATAAGGAGAACAAGATCTTAGTTTCAAAAAGAAATCTTTGCACTATGTCAAGCAAACTCAGAGAGGTGCAACAAGCCCCCGGAGATATGCTACATGATAAGGTTTGATTAACAAATCTTCTCATCGAAGAACAAATTGGATTAGGTCACTCTTCCTCCAGAAATAAGAGACAAAGCCATTATACTTTCTCCTATCTATCATTGAATTGGAATAAGATGGAAAAGTTCATATGCACAACCCCAAGAAACTAGTGAACACAAGAACAATCACTCTGCTTTTCTACTATGAAGAGATGTAGGTTGCGGACCTATTTTCACAAGTTTTTTCTCAAGAATATTTTTTTTCTCTTAGTATGAAAGCTCATTCCCAGTTTTCTTATTTATTTTTAGCGGGGAGGGTTTCCCATGAAGTTTTCCCCATTTCCTTGTTTTTCAAGCAATCATTTTTATTTCATTTAGATTGTATGGTGACCTTTGGTCTAGTTTCTAGGGCCCAGGTTGTCCAAAGTTAGGATTAAGTAGGGGTGTTGGGATTATTTTTAATCCTCCCTTTAACCACATAGTCTATTTGTCTATTTTCCTAGCTTAGGAGGTCTTCATCACTCCACTAGTGCATGGGGGACACGCCTAGGATACATGTGCCAATTACTGCACCCGTTTGCATGAGTTTAGGTGCCCCGGGGACCAATCCCTATAATTTAGGAACCCACTCTGAATGCCACCAACAGTCTCCAGCAGTTGACTCTAGTAGGTATTTAGTTAAGTCCAGTTTTGCTCTGATTCCCATTAGTTAGATCACTCTCAGTCATCATAGCACCAATTTCCATGATTCGAGGGAAGTAGGACACATTTTCTCACCTACCCTCTTTATTTAACTGGTTGTGAACTATTTTAGTGATCCGAAGTTGAGCTCTAATGGTGATTTTCCCACGCTAAGTTAGCTCTGGAGTCATTCCAAGTTGGTATATTCAAATCCTATCTTAGGTATTCGAATTATCCTATATGCACAACCATTGTATTAAATGTTATTCACTGATTAATTGATCCATATGGAGATCGGTGGCCACCCACCTATTCCACTAGCTCAAAACAATTGTCCATTATGGCAGTTTCCTAGTTATTTTTCTATAGTTTTTCGGGTCCCAAACTTCCGGGATCGTTTTGAGGCTCTAAACGACGTTTTTTGGCGATTCGGGGGCCAAATGGTTTCCATTGACATGCATTTGGCTGACCAAAAGTTGTAAATCTTAGATATACCTTTCCAACAAGCTATCGAATGCCCAAATCAGAGATCGTATGCAAACGTTATGACCTCGGGAAGTTGACTGTTCAACTTACGACCTTGGGGCCACAAAATTTATGACGGTTAATCTTCTAGGGTTACGTTTTGGACTTTTGGGGTTCTCACGCTCATTATTATTATTATAAATAGGCCCCTTTGGCCTCATTTTGTATTCATCTTGGCACAGATGAGCGTCGTAGCCACATCTCTTCTCAAAGATAGCTACCACCATTCTGGCAATTGTATTACAGTCTGTTCTATTTCCGCAATTTAATAGAATATTTGTTTACTGTATCTCTGTTATCTTTGCAAAATGTTTGTTATTATGACTCTGTATCTGTTCTTTCATTTTGTTCACACATAAATCTGGATCATTAATGGATTATGATTAATTATTCCAATTATTGGTCTCATGTGTGTTTTATTCTCCATGAATTATTGAGCAAATTTTACTGAATTGATTCTCTCTCCTCTACAATCTTATTCTCCATTTGAATTCTCCAGGCTTGATGATCCTATGCTTCATTAAATGTAACAACCAAGGTCATTGAAGTGTTGGCAATGTGGGTCACACTAACATGGGTGTTGAGAAAATTCCTGAGCTCCAACAAGGTGGGGCATAGGTTAGTGGCATGTCCTTACTACTCATATAGATCACATGCTTGGTTGGATTTGGGTGGAGGGGTAGTACTAGGTACCATAGAGAGTTTCAACCTAGGTTATTTCATGCCCACAACATTAGGTTTATTGACAACTGGGGGTGGTTGGGTCACAAGTGGTATTGACCCTATAAGTATTCCTAATGGTATGCCCGTGGGTGATACTGGGACAGATGCATAATAGGATATTGGATTGGGAGCCATTTTGGGATAAGGTGGTGTCAAATACCGCACATGTATTTCCAAAGTGATCCTGGGAAATGTGAGTTGAGCCATTACTAGTGTTCCTTGGACTCCTGTGGGGGGAAACAATAAAGAGACTTGAAATATTGGTGGAACCGATGGAGTGATGATATGATCAGTCCCACATCTAGTAGGATGTGCCAATGTTGGTGTGGAGGGGGCTTATGACTTGTCTTCATGGGTGAATATACTACACAAGATACCATTTGTGGATGCATGGTTTTCCGATAGAGGACCTGAGTATTCCCCCAATAAGTTGGAATATTTGTAAATAGTTAAACTTATGTCAACATATGGGGGAGAAGTAGATAATCCTATAGTGGGTATGATGTTATCTAGGTTTGTGTTGGTATGCGGTTCATAGTAGTTTAGTTAGTATATGGTAAAAATATTCCCGTTGTGGGGGAACATCATGATGCATAAAAATGAGGAGGATGTCACCTTCATGGCGTACATATAACAACATCCCAACAAAATCTTTTAGTCGAGGTGCGCATCAACTACCTCAGTATCCAAATGTACCATCCCCCACCTAACTCGATGGGGACATTCTACTACAAACCCAAAGGTTTCAATGGCTTCCCATCATACGTGCATAGAGCAATACATGAGGGGACCAAATATGGTGAACCCAAATGTTTATAGACATGATTAGACATCAAACAAGTGGATTCTCCTTCATCGGAAATGCATCAATGGATGATTATGTTCATGATTGTGACGAAAATCTCGAAAGCTATTGATGAGAGTAGTCACAGTTTTTCCATGTCAAGGTTGAAAGTCGTGAGGCACGAATTTGAAGGGTTGATGACACCTAATGCACTAGAGAACCTCTAATGTCGACATGGCAACATAGGATTGGACCATATAATCTTCAATGTTGTAGTTATGGGAATATTTCATGTGGGGGTTATGGATGGTTTGTCTAGGCGATGAATATGGGATCCAAGGGATCTGATCACTATTTGGATGAGTTATTTGCAAAGGCTCACTAAAGTTAGTGGGTATATTCTCTCCTTGCAGGTAATCATGCATGACATACCCTTTGGTGTGAGTCAAGAGGTTGAATTCATCCATGTTCATGTAGATGTTTTGAATGGTCCCACTACCTAAGGGGTGAGGGTCTTGCTGCTAGGTAACTATCCCTTGATTGGAAAAGGGTTTTCGCAACAAAAATTGTTTGGTTTGTGGTGCATTAGGTGCTTAATTCGAAGGATTGGTTGTAGAATTCTTTGCTCCAAGCATTTGTTGACACTCAAGTATCAATGGGAAATGATCTGTGTAGTGTCATCATATGGAGAAAGGTTAGTTCATACTAAGGTTGGAGTTCTTTCCTTGTTTATGGGGATTGTTAGTCCCCTCATTCTGGGTACCCATGTATTGGTTTTTGATGGGGAGAGGGGTTTCCGCCCCTACCCCTATATTTTGTTTTGCCTATTTTTTCCTTTCTTCTTCCCTTGATTCCGAGGATTTAGGGGATTATATGCATTTAACTACTCAAATATTTGATTCTATTGAGTAAGATAAGGTTGTACTAGATTCGCCTCCATTTGAGGCATGGGGTGAGGACTAGGAGGACCAAGAAATGGGAAATACAAATTGTATATAGGTGCTTGAAGATATGGATTTGGTGCTCTGTATGTTGTGGATGTAGGAGCAAGTGGTACCATTTGAGGTTGTGGTACTATCGGTGCTTGACTAGCATTTGGGTATGTAGGATTGTAGGGTCCATATGATAATTTCCCAAATGGTGGATTTGGAGTATTTGCAGGTGCTACCAATACAAGTGGTGCTAGTAGGTATTATTGTGCCATAGTGTATGGCATAGAAGTTGATGGTTGAGGAGCGTTTCCCTACTAAGAAATAATATTGATAATCCCATCAACTGAGTGAGACGTACCTAAAATTTTGGGTTCAGATAATGATGCCGAGGGGAATCTGGGAGGATGATATAAAGATATCCAGATTGTGTGTAAATCAAATAAATATGTTGGGTTTAGAGGATGGGATATTGTTCCATTTTGGGAAATGTGGTTCCCACATCCTTTGCAATCATGGGTTGGAGTGATTTCAGGAACCAATCCAATAAAACTTGGGGCCGGATATCTATTTTACACAGAGTTCGACATCTACGCCATTCGTGGATGTGATCCACAATATGGATTAAAGTGTTTTGTTGAAATTTCATTAGGGTTTTGAGACCAGTCAAGACATATGGGTAACTGAAATTTTGTAAGTCAAATATTGGAAATCAACTCAAAGGTGGTATAAGTTGTAGATGGTAAATTGATTTACCATTTGGTTGTTGTTGTGGAAATTGTTCTTTGAAAGAGACAAAGATGAACGGGTTCTTCAACGATGTTGTTAAATGAGAACCAAAGGTGAAATGACATAACATGGTTGGTTATATAATCTCCCTATTTCCCTTCAAAATTTGGAATATATGAGGGAAACTTTAGTGGAATTTTTGGCCAAGTTGGGTCATGACGATTTCGGTCAATGATCGATTGGGTCAATTCAAGGAGACTTAAGCTCACCCTGCAAGGAAGGTTTTTGTTTGTTACCACCCTAGTGTTTTGTGTCCCTATCTTGGATATGAGGGTGGCATGAATGGTGATTTATTTCTCCTTGATATGGAGAAGATGAGGGTGTCATTTCTTCTTTTGAAGAAGATAACAGAGAGGTACTTTCTACGTGAGGTGGAGATGGAGTATTGCCTCTTCCACGAGATGGAGAGACAAAGGGAGTTGTATGATATCCAAATGGAGGAAAGGGAGAGTTAATTAAAGGTGCACCCTCATCCAACTAGCCCTAACAATGCTTCCTAGGAATGGATCAGTTAGAATATCGCCCTCGTGACCCACATGGAGAGAATGTGAAAACACCTCTTTGGAGAGGAGAAAGTCCTTGTAGTCTTAGGGGCTACCTCATATTTCTTTGTTACACTATGGTTGTGGTTTATGTGGTCAAGTGAGAGTAACGGTAAAGGGATAAAATACAAATGAACAAATACAAAAATATACTGACCACAACATATGCAATATTGTGCAACTGAGTGATAGGTGTACAGTCTTCATGAAAATAGCCCACAAGTTGGTTCTTTTCATTTACGAGTTATGTGATCTTGTAAATAAAAAGAAAGAAAATGTAAATTCCCTAAAAGATGTAATTTTATTCCTCTCAAAAGTAATTGGGCCTTCCAATAGCTCACCTATTGACGATGATGAAATCCCCTGATGATGGCTAGTCAAGGTATGATAGAGTCAGCTATGAAGTAATGACAATGGGGTTATGTTCCAGAAGGGATGGTAACATTTTCAACAACTAACAAGATCCAACATAAGGGTCAATTGCACCCACAGTTTCTCCTTGGTGATATCCTAGGTTTTGGCCGCTAAGATACCTCTGTTAAGTGTGGATAAGTAGTTCTGCCTCGAGCTATAAAGTGTCATCGCTAAAAAAATCCAAGTGACTCTTGTGGTTAGTAGATATAGATATACCTCGTCTTTCATGTCCTTGGGCATCGTGTCTTCTTATCCGGGTTTTCTTTTGACACTTGATGATAACATAATTAATAAGTACCTTAAATTCAACAACCACTATGTTTCATGGATGTAGAAGATTGGTAGGAATTATTTGGATGCATATCCCAATCAATCCTAAACTGACTAAAATGTTGTTTTGTGACTTCCTATGGAGGATTTTAGTTGGTTAGAGGATTACAAATGCAATGTTGATTTTTAAAATGGTCCAAATTTGATTAGGAAGTGCAAAAGAGGTATTTCAACCTTCCATGTCATTCTGATCCATCCATATCTCTAAAATTGAAATATGGAGAGGATACTAGATGTGAAAGAGTCTTTAGGCCTCTTGGTATGTGCTTAAGTGGAAATCACACATGTGTTTGGAAATCAAATACAATTGAAATTTGCAACTAACTAAATAGCATAAATTAAAGGCATGCAAGCATTAATGGCTTTTTACTCTACTAAATTCAACTCTAAGTATAAAATGATTGTTGAATCTACTCTACTAAATTTAACTCTAAGTATAAAACACACAACAATTCCAAAAAAATCCCTCTACGCACACAACATTCCAAGAAGGTTTTTTCTTATCATCTTGTTTTTGTATAATGAAAGATACATAACAAATTCAATTTTTCCCAGTCCTCTTAAACGATAATCGAGCTTAATTATTCTAATTAACCTATCGTTGTCACTACACATTACATTAAAATTTTATAATGAGGATTCAACCTCTCATTATTTCAAAATAGCTTTAACACTTGAATGAAACTAAGGAAAATCATAAAATTTGACTTTATAAAAGTCAAATGTGGTCATGAGCATATGCTCCTGCATCATACTGCCATCGACATTTTAGGGCTCAATTTTACTTATGTATCTAATGAAGATGTCTTCTGTGAGATTGATGCTATATGTTGATGACATCTTTCTACAATATTGGTTGAATTGTCGCATGTGTGCAAAATTTATGTGTTAACAAGCATCCGCACAAAAGTTGCATTAGGGATCAGAACGAATGTCCTTAGGATTGAAATTTGGGGGTTGATATCTAAGAGAGCCTAAGTGGATGTTTCTAGGACATATTAGGTTACCAAAATTCTTTCAAATGAGATCATCATGTGGTTCATATCTTGGATCAATTGCAAGACAACAAATAAGTCCCTCAATGAACTCTCTTCGAACTCAAGGCAAGTCTATAGGGTTGAACCTAAGTTATAAACATTTTTTTCCTCTTATCAATTAGAGGGGGGAGAAGGAAGCGTAATATATTAATACATTATGTTTTCTTGGTTAGTAGGTAAAATAACCTCTAGGATAAATTATAAATTTGGTAATGCATAGGTTGAAGGATTTGATGGTATCACTAGGGTTGAAGGTCGAGGTGTTGTCGTTTTTTACTAGGACTATCGTATTGTATGGCTAATTGAAGGCCAACTTAATCCAATAGCATACTACATCCCATGTGGAAAACACTTTAAGAGATGAGTTAAAGAAATTTTTGTAGCTTTTCCTTCTAAATAATTTACAAAGAGGTGCATACAAGTATCATTGTCATTGGCAACAATAATGTTACAATATATGTTTAAAAGAGCATTATGAAGCTCACTCATAAAAAAAATGTAATTTACAAAAATATTGGGTAGATATGTTCTTTAGGATTAGGTAGAGGTGTGATTGTCAGGGCAAAGTTCAATGGCGATGGAATATGCCAAGGGGTTTTATTGACATCCTCTTAAAATTGGAAAAGTTTGTATTTACTAATGACCTTGATTGGATTAGTTGTGGAGACAATTGGCACATATTGGTTGTACACACTAAAAATGATGGGAGGTATTGGCTTGAATTGTGTTTGAAGAATAATCCATCTTGTTGTTCACAAAAAGTAGAGTTTGGAAAACAAGAGGCAAAGTGCTAGATTAATCATTTTCATTATCAAGGAGCATGAGATCCTCTTTTGGATAATTTGGAGGATTCTTCGTTGGCTTCTAACTTCAAATAAAGACAAATTTAGGGTGCTCTCCTCTAGTTCTACAATATTAACGAGGAAGTGTGAACATAGTAATTAAAACATGAAGACTCCTACGTGCACATGTCCTTTGATTTGGTCCCTATTACCCCGTAGTTTTCATGGGTGTCCACTTGTAAATTTTTACACGAGTTCACTAGTGTGGTTGAATTTGACAAAATTGATCTATGTGTTGGTTTCCTATATGTTGGAGGTTTACTTCATACTATGATGAAATGTGGATTGGCCTTCATTGGATCAACCATGTTGGTAGCAAGGGGCATCCATCAACCCCCTACCCTTTCTAACAATCAACTTGGGCAGAATGTCAATGCAATCAATGGACAACACCAAGGCATTTTTCATCATAGAATCACACAGATGGAAAGCAGAAGTGAGACCCGAGGGGAGCCATTAAATTGTTTGCTTGACAACATGGGTTTTAGGTGGTCTATGAGATGTGTTGTAGAAAAAAAACGCTACTTAAATAGAAAATTATGTGAAGTATATTGAATAAGAATTATTTATTGAATGACACCTGATATAATTATCTACATGGTTGTATGCTTTATAAGCATTGATTTGTCACGAGTGAACATGTATGTCCTTTGACTATTCATTTAATGATAGTCAATTTATTTATTTAGGTATATATATTATTATTTATTACTATTATTATTAATGTAGTTATCATTAATATTACATTTATATGTATATTTGTTACATTGCCACCCTCCTAAGGATTGCTTTGTCCTCAAAGCATAATAAATTAGGTTCTCTCTAACTGACCATGCTTCCCTAGTGGAAACATCTTTGTTTTGTCTACCTTGCTTGGGCTTCCAACTTAAACATTAGAAAAATTATTTTGCAAGATGTGCATCATACCCTAAATTATTTTGACTTGGTTATTTAACTTAAAATCTTAAATCTTCTTAGATATAAATTTGCTGTCCTTTTGTTGTTTTATGCCTTTTTGCGCTTCTTCCTTTTTTTCCCATGGTTCTAGTCGGGCCTTCCTTGGGAATGGACCCTTCATCGCCATATAATTTATAATGTTTACAGTGAAAGTGAAATTCCATGATATATTTTTTTGAGGGTGGTGGCATAAGTGCCAATTATATTGGCCATTCTGCACCTAGCACCATATCCATCCCATTGAGTGGTAGTGCATAAAATCTTGATTGTAGTTCCAGCTCTTGTATGGGAACATGTACTTTATGACATTGTCCTATGATGTCAACCCACTGTCCATCAACAACCTTAACAATAAGGTCCTTGGTCGGGTACACAAAAATATGTAACTGTTTAGGGACATTTAATTATCTATACAATTATGAGTACTACTAGAATCTATTAGGACTCTTACTTTATATTATTTTTTACAATTCTCTCGAGCTTCAATGTTTAAAGCTATGATTCTTTTATCTTAGTTGTAAGGAAAATGTTGTTTTTGTGCCTCTTTTCTTGGAACCTTGATTTCATCATTCTTCTTAATATGGAATGGGACATATTTTGTGGGTACTTGTTTTTTTTTTAGTAATATCTCCCCTTTGCAACGTATCATCATCATCATTATTTGGAAGTATGCACAAAATTGATGATAGTAATACTTTTTGTGGTGTTTGTCATTGTTCGAATTTGAATTGTATGCTACAATGACTTCATTTTCCAGATTCAATACTTCTACTTGCTTTCCATCCACTATTCTACAATAGCTTAAAGACATTCTTCACATCTATGACCTGGAAACCAATTCATACCACAACGATGATAATTGTTTTCCTTCCTTTTATCCTTTTTCTGAATGGGGGTATTTATCATAATTCTAACTAGTTGTCTTCCTTGGAGAATAAAAAACTACCTCTTGTTGACTAATCAACTTCCTTTCAGTCATTTTTGTCATGTTCCTAACTTCAATCAAGTTCTTAAGCCTTGATATCCATAACCCACTATGGACAATGGGTTTTAACCCATATATATACATCTTCAATAGTCGTCCATTGGTAAGATAAGGAAATCTAGTTGTAAGAACTTCCCCTTAATGGGTATATTCATTTACTATTTCGGCTTGTTGTAAATGGTGTAAACCTAATGTAGGTTCCATCTCCTTCATCGTAATGGAACCTCTTAAGGAGAACTTATGTGAACATTTTCTAGTTAATTGAGAAACCACTAGTTTTTATGAACCATTAGGTGAACCAATCATAAGCATCACCTTCTAAAGATAAATTTTCCATCGATATCTTCTCTAATTCATTAGTAGGTGGGTTCATAGCAAAAATTCCTTCAATTTCATTAACCCACATGATGCCCTTTAGTTCATCCAATCCATCGTATTTTGATATCTCGGTTTTGATTTTTATTTAGATAATTTGTTTTTTTGGGTATCTTTGATAATTTGTGTTTGGTAGTTAAGGGTTGGGTGGAAACCTTTGGTGAGATAGGCATTGTGCAATTAATGCATCCACCATTTTGATTAGTTGATCAATCCTCTCATTGTGATCATTAAATATCTCAATTGCTTCTCTCTTATCATCATTTTTTACTCATAATGGGATTTTCCATCAAGTGCTTGACTTTTATGTTATCTTGTTAATACGTTCTCTAAATGTTTTCGTTATCGTATTAAGACTATATCTAAATTTCTTGGGCTTCTCTTCTTTTGTTTTATTGATTTTTTCTCCTATGTCTCTTTGCCCATCCCCAAATTATTTCTATCATTTCTCAACATTTCCAAGACATTGCCCATCCCCAAATTATTTCTATCATTTCTCAACATTTCCAAGACATTGCGTCATACTATTAACTTCATCTCTGCAACAATCAACTTCATCATGTAGCTCTTCATTGTTTGCCATCTAGGATTTTTCCTTTTTATTTATAGATCCCACTTTAATTTTTTTATTTTTAATGAAAAATATTTTTTTCTTTTTTCTTTTTAATAACTTGATGTTATAACCTTTTAAATTCTCACTTAATTTTTTTAAAATAAATTTTCGTAAAAAATAAAATTAAAGGGGCATGACTGTATAGAAGGTCACTTAAGTAACAAAGGCAGTTGTGAATGGCAACTAAGAAGACGTAACAAGATGTATGTATCGAAGGTGGATTGTGTTGTACAAAGGTCGTACAAAAAATAGCAAGCAACGAATGTATGAAGATTGCAAGTGACGAATATTGTAAGAATGGTAGGACAATAAAAGGAATGTATGAAACATAACAGGTGAATACAACGATACACAACAAGAAAATGACAATTAGTATGGATTATCGATTGATTGAGTGACTGTATGGTTTATCAATTAACTATACAATTGATTGAAAGACAATATGATGGCGGTATGTACGAAACATAATTGTTTTTTCCAGATCAAACTTTGTGCCCAACTATGACACTCAATATAGATAGGTGATGTGACAAAAGCATGGGTTTGACATTTCAGATCACATGTGTGTTCACCGATACTCATAGACTTGGAAACACATTGTGGGGTTTCTTCAGATGTGGATCCAAATCCCTATAGACAGCGATAAATTTGTCCATAATAGTTGATGAGAGCCGAAAGGCATACCTAAGGAAGAACATCATTTGCATATCACTTGCAGACCTAAGGAGGAAGAGTTTGCGAGGGTTTAGTGGAGTATTTTGATTTGTTTACTCCACCCTAGGCTAGATCTAAGATTTTATCACTATTTCATTTTAAAAGAAGTTGAGCTCCTCTCCTATTTAAGAGAGCATCTTCCTCATTCATTTCTGTTGTTTGGATTTGGGGGAGAAATCCCACTAAGACTTAATAGAATATCTCTCAGTGCTTATGTATGGTTGATGCTAGAGATATGACGAGGAATTCTTGTTAATGTTGTTGTTGGACACAATGGTCACACAAAGGTGGGGTGAATCAGTGTGTAAACAATTTAACACTTTTTCACATCTATACTAATCAATGTTAAGCAGAGTTCATCATCAGCATTAGTTATTAACCATAACAACTATAGCAAGAAACACATCACAAGAGAAACACCATATTTGTATGAAACTTTTGTATTATGTTTTGGATTACATAGAAGACAACAATTTTCATGATTATTCAGCACCAACTTTCAATCCAAGACCCAATCTGGTTTTTTCAGTACCAACTGAGAAGAAGTAAGTCAAATCCTCAAGTGCAAGACTCAGCTTGGAATGTGATGTCAATCTGTCATGGTTAGTAATCACAACTCAATCAACTGCTGCTCAACCAATTTGTCACTGTCATGTCATTCTTCTCTTTATCAAGACAATCTGATCTCTGTCTGTCACAGTCCACTTCAAAGGCTATTACTGTCATATCACATCACTGTCATTACTCTGGTAAAGGCTGTTATGTTAAGCTGTCACTGTCAAGTTAACTGTCCAGTACTGTCAAGTGACTATAAGCTATTACTGTCAAATCAATATTATGTCTTGGTCAAGTCAATCTTTGTCACTGTTAAGTCAAAAGTAACTGTCGCTACTGCTGTAGCACACTGTTATACTGCTCCTATGAACCTCTACTCTGTTCAAATCACTCCTGTCCTCTTATTAAGTCAACTAGAACTCTCAAATCCAACATGCAATCAACATTGGCTGTTCAAAATGTATCGATGGGGCTTAAGCCTCCTTCCAAAATATCGAAGGCCAAGTCTTAAAGAGTCCTCGAACTCTTATACAAACAACTGAACATAACATTGAGGTTAACACAAGATCTCTGCAGAATGGTATACTTACTTGAATCAGGACTTTATGCTTGTAGCTAACGTCATCAAACAATATAATAATCCGAACATAACAAGACTTTGGATGGTTGCCATTCACAAACTTGAACACCTCCGAATCAGTCCTTTTGTGCAATATACCTCGTTACCGTGCTGTAGAAATCAGAGCGCCTTCACTGAAGTTAACCCCAGACTTCACCAATAACTTGGATTACAAATATCGTTGAAAATTCCATGTGTTGTCAATCCATCTGTGCGTGGATAGACAAAAATGAATATGTCATTCGATGCCAATAATGTCTTTAAATTCAGAAGACAATTAACCCCAGACTTCACCAATACCTTAGATTACAAATATCCTTTTTTTCCTGCATTTTTCAATATCAAGCTACCTGCAATTGCAGAGATCATACACACCCAGACTATAACCCAGACTATAGAGAGTAAGATATGCAGGGAGTTTTGAATGGAAAATATTCAACTCAATTTTATTGATTCTGCAGAACAGTTATATATACAAGACTCCAATTCTATTCTAGTAAATATACAGACGTTATAGCAGTAACTATACAAAATAAATTACATGATACTCGGCACTAATGACAGAAAGAATGATTCTCTGCAGGCTCCAATTACAGAATTGATATCCATGATTCTCGGCTAAATGTCAACTTCATGAGTTGTCTAAATTTTTGTCAACTTTCCTTATACGCCCCCGCAAGATTGTGCTTCCATCGGCAAGACCAATCTTGTTCCTTAGAAATTCTGTGCGTTGCCTTGATAAGGGCTTGGTCAGTAAATCTGCAAGTTGATCTTGGGTATGTACATGCCGAACATGAAGAGTCCCTTTCTGAACTAGATCACGGACAAAGTGAAGGTCGATTTGAATGTGTTTCATCCTTGAATGTTGCACCGGATTGAAGCTTAGATGAGTTATTCAAAGATTGTCACAGAGAAGAGAAGGTGGCGCCTTGAGAGAAAAACCAAGTTCCTGAAATAAAGCAAGAAGCCACATAGTTTCTGATGCCGCATTTGCAAGGGCCCTATATTCCACTTCCGTAGACGAACGGGCAACGGCTCTTTGTTTCTTAGAGCTCCAGGAGATTGGATTTGAGCCTAGAAAAGTGATCTATGCTGAAGTAGAAGTGCGGTCATCAATGTTTCCAGCCCAGTCAGCATCACTATAAGTTGAGAGACATGAATCTGCAGATTTTTTAAGCTGAATGCCATGAAATATTGTATGTTTGAGGTATCGAAGAAGCCTCTTGGTTGCTGTCCAATGTGTGGCAGTTGGCTTGTGCATGAATTGTGAGAGCTCGTTAACCGCAAATGAAATGTCGGGACGAGTCAAAGAGAGATATTGCAAGCTGCCTATCACTCTCCTAAACTCAGTACTATCAACAGCAGCTGTGCCATCCACTAAATGAAGAAATGTGGTAGTTGAAAGTGGTGTAGACACATCCTTGGCTCCAAGCATATTCGTGGTTTGCAAAAGCTCACGAATATATTTATGCTGAGATAGGAACAGACCTGCACAAGTTGGTATGACTTCCACTCCCAAAAAGAAGTGAAGTGAACCCATATCCTTCAAGGAAAACTGATGTCCAAGTTTGTCAATAACAGAAACCACAAATTTCTTACAACTTCCTGTAATGACAAGATCATCGACATAGACTAAGAAATAACAGGTAATGGAGTCATGTCGATAAATGAACAGGGAAGAATCAGCTCTTGAATTCTGAAAACCAAGGTCCATGAGAGCATTCTTCAAGGCTGAATACCAAGCCCTTGGGGCTTGTTTTAGGCCATAAATGGCTTTTCTCAATCTGCATACATGATCAATTTTGGACATATCTTTAAACCTGGGGGGTTGCATCATATACACAGTTTCAGTTAACTTCCCATGTAAAAAAGCATTGTTAACATCCATTTGTCTTAATTCCCATCCATTTATAACAGCAATGCTTAAGACTGACCGGATAGTGGCTGGTTTAACCACAGGGCTAAAAGTTTCTTTATAATCAAGTCCAGGACGTTGATTATACCCCTTTGCAACAAGCCGTGCTTTGAACCGATCTATTGAGCCATCTGCTTTCCTTTTTATTCGAAAGACCCATTTACATCCCACTGGATTACAGTTTTTGGGTAGGGGAACTAAGTCCCAAGTGCCATGCCTCATAAGAGCAATGAGCTCACTGGACATGGCTTCACGCCATTGAGGATTTGATACAGCTTGGCTGACACACGTTGGTTCAAGAGTGGGTGGGATAGGATGTTTTGTAACCGTGTGGATCTGTTTTGGTTTGAAGATATTGTTCATTGACCGTGTGACCATAGTATGGGTTCGGGTAGGGGGAGTTTCTGGTTGGACCGAATTAATGGGAACAGAAACATGATCTGAATTGGACAGTGAAAGATTGGTGGGTATATTATTTAAATTAGAATTTGATGATGGCAAATTCAAATTTAAATCAAGAGAGTCTAGGGCAACAAGTGAATGAAAAATATCCGAAATAGGGAGAGAGGAAATATTACCAGTAGGTAATGCAGCAGAAGCGGCCTGTGTTTCCGAGAGCACTGACGGCGACGATGAAGGTGCAAGGGAGTGCACCGGCGCTGGAACAGAGTGGACAGCAGAAGAAATTGGAGAACTCGAGCCCTGCAAAATGAGGGAAGAAGATGACATATGTGAAAGAGGGCTTTTCATTTCATCAAAAAGAACGTGCCGTGAGATGTACAATTTCTTAGTTGTTGGGTCCATGCATTTAAATGCATTTTGAGTTTTGAGTTTGGGAGTAGCCAAGAAATAGACATGGAATGGACTTGGGCTGCAATTTGTGAGTGTTGTAAGGTTTTGTAAGAGGATAACAAAGGCACCCAAATTTTCTTAATTTTAGATAGTTGGGTCTTTGTCCAAAAAGGGCCTCAAAAGGGGACTTGTTTTGGAGAAGTGGAGTGGGTTGTCGATTTATGAGATATGTGGCGGTTTGAAATGCATGGGGCCAGTAAGAGAGAGGTAAGAAAGCATCATGAAGAAGAGTAAGACCAATTTCTACAAGATGACGATGTCGACGCTCAGAAACACCGTTTTGTTGTGGAGTGTATGGTGCAGTGGTATAGTGACTAATACCATGAAGAGACAAGTATTTTTTCAAACTTATGAATTCACCACCATTGTCAGAGTACAGGATTTTAATTTTAGAATTGAAGCGTGTTTCAACGAGATGTTTAAATTGGGGAAAAATGCTAGACACACTTGATTTTGTAGCCATTGGATAAAACCACATAATACCGAGAGCCATCAAGACCAGTAGCATGTGCGTGGCCCCAAACATCGGTCTAAATAATATCAAGAGGAGCATGGCTTTGAAAACTATTGGAGCGAAATGGTTGTTGATGTGCTTTATTAATAGAACAAGAAGTACATGAGGATGACAATTTATTAGAAGTAAGTGGAAGAGAAAAATGATTAACAAGACTTTGAACTATTTTAATTGAGGGATGGCCAAGACACTTGTGCCACCCATCAATCAAAGTTCTTTCATGCACATTAGCAACCATTTTGGAAGATGAAGCCACCAGTGAGTTCGGAAACACATAGACGCCATTTTCACATGCACCTCTTAGTAGTATCGCCCCCTGTTTTCTGTTCCTTCACAAGAAAATAAAACGGATGAAATTCAACAAAAACATTATTTTGTTTGGTGAAGTGATGAACTGAAATTAAATTCTTGTGAATATGGGGAACACAAAGTGTATCACGCAAGAAAAAAGTTTTATGGGGTGAATGTAAGGCTAGAGAACCAATGTGTGAAACAACCAAACCTGTACCATCACCAAGCACAACTTCATCAGTTCCATCATATTCAGAGTGAATAGATAAATTTGTGAGATCACCAATAATGTTGTGAGAAGCCGCCAAATCAATGAGCCATTTATTTTCATTGGCATAAGAAGAAGAAGCACAGTTTACAGTCACTTCATTTTGCTGCAACTGTGGACAGGCCTTGGCTGTGTGGCCCAATTGATCACAAAATTGACACTTGGGCTAGAAACGGCGTTGATTTGAGTTGGGCTTACCCGATTGCTGAGTGAAACGGCGCTGGTTTGAGTTGGGCCCAGGGGAATTACGGTTTGAGGTCTATTGCTTTGAAGACCCATTTGACCGATTAAAGCCTTTCAGCTGTTGTCCTCCATGCGAGCCGTTTCTCTTGCTGGAGAAGTTTGTTGAAGCAACAAGCTGCTGAGTCGCAGCTTCCATTCTCCTCAAATAGCTTTCATGCCCCACAAGCAAATCATGTAATTCCTCAAAAACAAGGGATTTTTCCCTTGCCCGAATGGGAGCAGCAATCTCCCTAAAATCGGGACCCAAGCCATTGAGAACATAAAGAGTGAGGTCGCCATCTGAAATCGGGTGATCAATGAGCGTGATTTCATCGGCTAAGGCTTTGACAGCATGTAGATAGTCTGGAACCGATCGATTTCCTCGTTGGATCAAGGTGAGTTCTTCCTTGAGTTGCATAGCTCTTGTACGCGATCTGCTTGCATACATGGTGTTTAATTTTTTCCATGCCTCATGAGAGGTCTTGGAAATGGCAATGAGGGGGGTAATGGTGGTGGTTGTAGATGTGAGAATAGCACTTAGAATGAGTTTGTCTTGTCTAACCTAGTGAGTTTTTTGAGAGATGGAGGAAGGAGTGCCATCGGATGATGGACACAATAAATCACCGGTGACATAGTTCATCAGATCATAGCCAATGAGGAGAGCTTCAAATTGGGCACGCCACTGTGGAAATGTGGAGGGGGTGAGTTTCTCATTTATTTGGGCGGTGATTTTGAAAACAACAAGTGGTGTGGTAGTGGAAGAGGGAGGCTGAGTGTTTGGGTTGTCTGAGGAAGACATGGCTGGTTTGGATCGAGGTCTCGTTAGATATTTTGGTCTCCTGATACCATATAGAGAGTAAGATATGCAGGGAGTTTTGAATGGAAAATATTCAACTCAATTTTATTGATTCTGCAGGACAATTATATATACAAGACTCCAATTCTATTCTAGGAAATATACAGACGTTATAACAGTAACTATACAAAATAAATTCCATGATACTCGGCACTAATTACAGAAAGAATGATTCTCGGCAAGCTCTAATTACAGAATTGATATCCATGATTCTCGGCTAAATGTCAACTTCATGAGTTGTCTAAATTTTTGTGAACTTTCCTTATACATACTTCCTTGATAAACTGCTCCCTACATCTCACTGCAACTTTCAGAGGAAAAAAATCGTACTTCAAACACTGTCAAAGTCTCCTCACTACTGGTGTAAGAACTTTAGACCTGTCTTCTCTGTAATTTTGGCTTCCTTCAATATATCAAAGGAAGATCAAAACACACCCATACAACTGTTGTTCGGATGGCTTAAGAGATAAACCAAAAACACTGGTGTAACAATTAAGATATTGAATTCAAACCCAAGATCCACTTCATTGTTGCTTGCGGCTCTTTTATCACACACATTTTTGAGAGAGTAAACACTCTTATATATATGTCATCTTGTGGGGGCAATATAGCGTGTCCAACCTTAGCAAGATTAACTAAGTTCAATTTTTGTATTATTAAAAGTTTCTTTAGGCAGGCCGACTTCAAGATGGGGTTGTCTTACCCATTTTTTTTGGGTAACCTCCAAGTGTATCTTTAAGTGGGATTTTTATTCAAAACTAAAGAGTTGCCATGTCATTGAAATGCTTAAGGAAATTGATATATTATTTAAATGTTTGAGCAAGGGTCGTTCAATAGCCACGTCCATAGTAAAGGCTGGGCTAGAATGGTCTTAGCACATATAACAAGTGCTTAAGGGTTTCATACCATCAATATTGTGCACCTAGCATGTTCAAAGTATTCAAGGGAAAAGGGCTCCATCATGCATTATAGATTATACCAGAGGGTTTCAACATCATTACTTACATCAAGGACTCCTTCTAACAAGGTGAACTATGACCATTACGTGCTAAGGACATCTTCACATACACATGTGGGCTCAAACCATGGGTTTCTTCAAGCTTCTTCAAAACATCATCTTTTAAAGAAGGTTTCTTCTTTTCCATATCGTCAAGGCTGCTAGGTCTATCCAAGGAATGCATCTTCAACATTCTTCATGGCTCAATTACCAGCATCATGACTTCATCAAATATTTCTTCCGAGTGATAATGACATCATAGGGGCTGCATGCCATGTTGAGAGGGCTTGTTTAACAAACTTGTAGGATTTTGACCAACTTGTGGGTCCAAGGACTTCTTCAATTTTTCGTAACTGCTTCAAGATTTCTTAAAGTGCTTGAAGGGATTTTTCAAAGGATTCTGGAGCTTCACCTCCATACATCATATGTGTCCATGATCACCATAACAATAAAGAACAATATCCAAGGGAAATCAAACCACCATCTATGTGTGGGTTCTGAAACTCAAGCCTCCACATGACCACCAAGTAAAATGGGCTTCAAAGACATCGCAAAGGAATTCAATAATGGATTCCATAAATGATATGGGCATCATAATACATGTAAGGTATTCATCCATGTGCAAGGGCTTCAAAACATAACCATCAAGGCAATGAGCATCAATAGCACACCAACAAAGTAAACCATATGTGTATGGGATCCAATGCCCAAGCTACCAGATGTGAAGGTACTAGCATCATCCATACATGTGCAACCATCAATCTAACCACTATGTGTGGGGAGAAGGCTCCAACCTATGCAAGAGACCCCACAAGGGACATGAGGAGAATATGTCAATGCCCATGAACCTGTCCATAATTGTCCATCTATCATGACTACTGCAAGGGACTTGGTGGCATCAATGACAACTCAGAGGCCACTGCAAGTCCCTTGTTAGCATCAATGACAACTCAAACAATGGTTGTGGTGTATTTTTAGGATCAACAATGGCTTCTTGCAGGAGGATTTGAAAATGAGCAATTTACCTTGCAAGGTTAAGTTTATTTAGTTTATGATTGAATAGGTGGTGTATTTTTAGCTCTTAATAGTATGCCCTAGGATTCCACGCTTGATGAATATTAAGTCCAAGTTAGGATTGAAGATACCTCTCCGATTACTCCCTTGTAGATCCTAGGATAAATCTGACCTTTCTTGGATATGGTAGGATTTGGCTCTCAAACCCTAGATATTCTTGGATGTTAGTAATCTCTTCATTACTATCCTTGATGGAACCCATTTTCCCATTTGATTATACATTAGTCTCCAGTCCCTTCATCACCTTCACTTTCATAAAAAAAACTTGTTTTCCTAGGCTTACTCTTCATATTCACCTTGTGTTTCGTTGTTAAACACCCTAGTAATCCTATTTAGGTACTCCTCTATAACATAAAATATATATATATATTATTAAGTACTAATTATCATAAATACTAATAATAATAAATATTTATTGATTGTTAAGGAATGCATCATTTCATGGATGGTCACCATATGTGCCCTAGGTTACCTATATATTTGGCACACATCTCATTGTAAAATAACATCTTCATATAATCAATATATATATATATATGTCCAATATGGATTAGTTTTACTATTCGTACGTATACTTTGTGTCTAAACTTGGTTAATTCACACCATTGGTATCAGAGCCTTTTTCTCGAACATTCTGTTGGTCTGGCTTTTGGCCATCAAGTTAAAGTTTCTCTAAATTACTTGTTCTTCGACCAAACCATTGGCCTTTGGCTATTCACTTAGCTACAAAGAAAGATTTAAAAATATCGAAAGAAAGAAAGAAAAAAGATTAATCAAAGAAGGAAAAAAGAAATGAGAAAAAACATTTACATAATAAAAGATTGATTAAAAAAAAGAAATAAAAAGAAATATATATATATATATATATATATATATATATATATATATAACCAACACATGGTTTTATCATAATCAAGCCAACACATGATTTTATCAAAGACAAACCGATACATTGTTTTATAATAACCAAACAGATACATGGTTTTATCAAAGCCAAACCAACACAATGTTTTATTTTTCAACCCCCTCGCAAAATTTCTCCTATTCTAAAGAAGAAAAATAATATAATACTAATTTTTATTATAAATAATATTTATTAATATTAATATTATTATTATATTTTTAAAACCCTAAAAATCACCCATTTCAAAAATTGTTATGATAATTTTAATATTATTATTTATAATATTTTAATCCATCAAAACTATTATTTTTATTATTATTATTTAATAATAATCAAATTTATATAAAAATCAAATTATTTTTTTCATTAAACAAGGAAAAAAAGTCAAAATGGAAGAGATAGATTCTACTTATAAAAAAAACAACTTCCAAGGTTTCATCGAAATTACCTATGGCGATGCTAAAAGTTAATGGTGTATTTTATGAATGTTCTATCATCATCACTATTTGTATAATTAATATATTTTTTAATTAATATTTATGTTGCTAATCAATTATGACTTCCAAAATTAGGTATAGAGAAGAACAAGTGGAAAGAAGATTAAATAAATGAATTAGACTTGCAGATCGATAATTATACTTTTACATCTCAATTCACCATTGCAACTATAGACAACGGTCTTATTGACATAATTGTTGGGTTCTAATTGGATGGAAACACTAGGTACATTCACTCTGTTGGAATAATTTGTCATTTATGTCAAATAGGGTGTCATTAATGTCAAAAGAGTGAAAAGATTTGTAAAGTTGTCATTGGTGTCAAGGTGAAAATGATGATGTGGTTGTAGTAGAGATTGATTGTTTGGGATTTTTTTATGAAGCCTTGGATCCCCTAGAGAAGACCCTAATGATCCTAAGGAAGCACTTGAATAACAAGCCTTGTCACAAGTCTATATAACTCCAAAGCGGTCCCCTTATGACGTAGCTGTTGCGCATGGCCCTCACGGGAAGACACTTTGAGTTGTACACAAGTGGTATAGAGCCCCTAGAGAAACCCATAATAATGATGATGATGTGGGGTGTAAAGGAGTCCCTAAAGTGTCTCGAAGAAATGTCCCTAAAGGTATCCCTAGGAAATTGTGGAAATTGAACCCAAGAGATAGAACAATGACACTCACAAAATTGCTAATCAAACATGCAAAATTCACACCAAAGGAAATTGAAATTGGAGAAAAACACTAATCTGTATTGAGTAAGTGTACAATAGCCAACCTTATGAAGTAATGGGCTGCTGTAATATACAATTACATGAGATATTCGAGTGCATAAGGATGCCATTCGAAATAGTCAAAAAGCAGGCTTACCAAATCTAGTCAAATCCCCCATATGTGCATAAAGCAGTTTCCAAATCTATGACGATGCACATGAATTTGCTAAGTCAAGTGGAAAAGCTAAAGAGGGATGGAAAGACAACTCATACATGCTTTTATTTGGAGAAAAGGATGGAGGATGATGTGGGAAAAAAACAAAGCAGTTACACCTAGACTAGCTTTTTCGTTTTCCTTAAATCAGCTATAAAGCAAGGCAAATTTTCAAAAAAAGAAGATATGTGCTTTAGAGAATCTGGAATAAAGAAGACATGCTAAAATTGGTTTCTAGTATGTTTCCCAAGTGCTCCATGACTCTGTCTTGGCATGTATTGACTTCTAGTAAATGTAGAAGGCAACTAGCATAGAATGGAATCTAGGAATCTAGGTAATAAGACAAAAATAATCAAATTAATGTCTAATTTAGGTAACTATGGGTTGATTATTCTAATACCCCCCATTAATCCTGAATTTATGAGTAAATATGAGAAAACTATAGGGCCTAGCAACAAGGCTTAGTCACCCTTTACATACTGCTTGTCCATACAACCAAGGAAAGAGACAAAAAGCCAATGGGAAAATCCTCCCTTAAACATGGACAAGAAAAACAAAATTTGGAAATCTTGTTATCAATCATGCTTCACAACATGACCAGCAATCCCCAGCATTGATTTGAGATTGTTGAAGGTCTTCTCACAAAAAACTTTGGTGAAGATGTCTTCTACTTGTTCTGAAGATGCACAGAAGAGTAGAACAATGGTACCATCATGCACAAGCTGTCTGATGTAGTGCATATGGATCTCAATGTGCTTGGTTCGCTGTTTCTAAACTGGATCATTGCAGATTCGAATGGTGCTCTAATTATCACAGTAGATAATAGTTGAAAAATATGATTCAAAGCCACATTATCCAAGTATCCCCTGCAAACACAAACATTGAGTTGTTGCATTTACAACTCCTCTATACTCTACTTATGTAGATGAGAGTGCTATGGCACTATGCTTCTTGCTTTACCAGTTGATTGGTCCTTCTGCAAGTATGAACACATATCTTGATGTAGAATTTTGATCTGTGTTGTCACCTGCCCAATCACTGTCAGTAAATCCAATCAAATCAAGATTAGATTTTGCTTTGTAGAAGATTCCATGAGTTCTTGTTCCTTGAACAAAGTTTAGGATACTCTTGGCTGCTCTCTAGTGGATCTCATGAGGCTGATCCATGTATCTTTAAGCCACACTAACTGCATAATATAAATCAGGTCGAGTGTTTGTAAGATAAATCAAACGCCCAATCAAATGCCTATATAGTGTATTATTTACCATAGGAGAAGAACCTGCTTCTTCAAGCTTAATTCCTACAAGGAAGGGAGTCTTGATTGGCTTGCAATATTTCATGTTGAACTTGATGAGCAAATCTGAAGCATACTTGGACTGATGTACTTTGATTCCATGTTGGGATTGAGCAATTTCGAGACCCAAAAATTGGCTCAACAATCCCAAATCTGTCATAGAAAATTCATGGTTCATTGCATCCTTCAAGGAGGCAATCTCTTTCTTTGAACTTCTTGTAATCAGTAGGTCATCCACATACAAGAAAATAATCATCAAAGAACCATGAATCAGCTTCAAATAGACATTAGGATCAAACTTGCATCGAACAAAACTCAGTGACAGCAGAAAGCCATCAATCTTAGCATACCAAGCCCTAGGGGTTTGCTTGAGCCCATATAATGATTTCTTTAACTTGCACACTAATGATGGATTAGAAACAAACCCTTCAGATAGTTTCATGTAAATATATTTAGTGAGATCTCCATTTATAAAAGTACACTTCACATCCATGTGATGTACTCCCCACTGCTTCGAAACTACAATGGCTAGAGGTGCAAAGGTTTCATTGTAATCAATACCATGTACTTGTGAGTATCCCTTGGCTTCCAATATTGCCTTATATTTCAAAGGTGAACCATCAACAGCAAACTTGGTCTTGAAAACCCACTTACATTGAACTAGCTTCCTCCCTGGGGGAAGATCAACCAGTTCCCAAGTGTTGTTCTTCTGGAGTGAGCTGAATTCTTCTTTCATGGTTGTTTTCCATATTAGATCATGTGCTACTTATTCATATGTCTTTGGATCGTATTCAACCATCAGATAGCACTTCTCAGCAAATAGAGGATATTTTATACAAAGGGCTCTCTCAAATTGAGATCTAGTCCTCCTAGTGTCATTAGGATTTCCAGCTAGCTCCCAAGCTGCACGAATGACCTTTGCTGCCCATTTTGGTCTTGTAGGACTATTAGGATATGCAATCAAATCATCATTATCAGACATATCAGAATCAGCAAACTCATTAGTCTCTTCACTTACAATCAATGGTCTTGGTGATGAAGAGGACTCTCCAACTTCAACTGCTGCTAAAGGATCTTCTTGGAGCTGAACACTTCTTTCAATGAAATATTTGTTAGTGCTCAAGTTGATTATGATCTCGTACCCTTTTGAATCTTCAAAATACCCAACAAATAGGCACTCTTAGCTGGGGTTGCAAAGCCTTCCTCTTTTCAGTTGGAATTCTAGCCCAAGCCTTTGAGCCAAAAATCCTAAAATGGGTCACATCTGGCTTGTGCCCACTCCAAGATTCGAAAGGAGTCATACCATCAAGTTTCTTATGAGGCACCTTGTTCTGGATGTAGGATGCATAGTTTATATCCTCGGCCCAAAAATTTGGTGGCAAAGTCTTAGCCTCCATCATGCAGGTTGCCATCTCCTTCAGTGATTTGTTCTTTCTATCAGCAACACCATTTTGTTGTGGTGTGTAAGGGATTGAAATGTTGCATATGAAAACCTACATATTTGCAATACTAAATGAACTCAAACTTGACATATTCACCACCATTGTCATATTTGAGGATCTTGAATTTCCTACCAGACTGGTTTTCAACCAAGGCTCTAAAGACTTTGAATAGGTCAAAAAATTCAGACTTATGCTTTAGGAAGTGAACCCAACAATACCTGGAAAAGTCATCTATGAAGGTGAGTGCATATTTGGCTTGAATCATGGACATATGAGGGAATGGACCAGCAATGTCACTATGGATCAACTCAAGAGGTGCAGAGGCTCTGTCATGACTAGCTTTCTCATATTTGTGCTCTGGGTGTTTTCCTAGGATACAACCTTGATAGACTCCCTTAGAAAACTTGATATTTGGTAACCCTATGACCATATATTTTTCACTCAAATCAGAAAGGTACTTGTAGTTAATATGGCCAAATATTTCATGCCAAAGCTTGCTTTCTTCATTAGCATGAATCAGAAGAGAAGAGGGGTTTGAGTAGGGTAGAAAATGGGAAAACTTGTATACCTTCAAAGTGTGATCAACAACACATTTTACTATGACTTTACCATTTGAAATCTTAGTAATTTCAACATAATCAAGGGATAATATGGCCTTTTTTGGAGAACCAGTATGATTCATCTGATACACTGACAAGAGATTAGAGGCAAGACCTGGAACATACAATACATTATTGAAACTACCATGGTAAAGATCAATCCTACCCTTCCCCAAACTGTTAGTGAGAGATTCATCTCCCAGAACTATTGGTGGACCTTTCGACATGTCAAGAGAGGAGAATGTCTCTTTTGTCGAAACCATATGTCTAGAAGCTCTAGAATCTATGATTAAGCTAGGTGAGATTGATGTTCCAGCAACCAAAGCATGTACTCTCTCTCTATCTTTTGAATTTGATCCTCCTTCCTTCTTCTTTGAGAAATTGGGAAGGGATATGTTATTCTTCTCTAAGAGTTGGGTCAACATGTCAATTTGCTTCTTCATACAAGAGCTCTCATGATGATAGCCCTTGCTGCGGTATGCGCACTTGCTTATTTCTCCTTTATTCTTCTTCTTCTGGGAGTTATTCTTGGATATTTGAGGCTCCTCTTGAGACTTTGACTTGTCTCTCTTCTTCTCAAGTGGATTTTTATCTTTTTTCTTGCTTTTTGAATCCACCCTTGAATATCCAGCAACCAAATCTTGGTCTTTTGGAAGGTTTTATGGTGCCCATCATCACCAACTTATCTTTCTCCTATGTGAGGAATTCCATGAACTCTGCAAGCTTAGGCATTTTCCAGGCTCGAGCTGTCAACTTGGTGGCATGGAAGGTCAAAAAAAACACTAAATAGTCATGACCAAGCTTAGAGAGTATGGCCAAGACTAGTTTCTCTTCCTTCTTTTCGATCCCATGTTGTTTTAGCTGCAAAACAAGGGCCTTAAACTTGGAAAAGTAGAGTTGCAATGATTCGAAGCTACTGGGACTCAAGGAGATCAGCCCATTCTCGATTTAATTTCCTCTCATATCATATGTCTTTCCAAAAATATCTTCAATATTCTCTCACACTTCATTAGGTGATGTCAATCCATCAAGATGGAAGAGAAGGTCTCTTGAAAAGCTCAGACACAAAATACCATAGGCCTCATCCCTCCTGTTATGCCATTTAATTTTCTCTCCAACTGCATTGGGCTCTGCCTCAGTTGCCATAGTCACCCTGCAGAGACCTTTCACTCTCAACAATATCTCCATCTCATCTTTCCACTCAAAGAAATTGAATGGAGTCAAGATGATCTTCTAAGATTGGTCCATAGATCAGTAGTTGTGCCCTCTAGTCAGTAGAAAGTGCTCCCAGTCAATGATGTAGAACCTGCAATAAAAATTTGGAAGGAGACAAATCAATATACATAGGATCTGATACCATGTGGAAATTTAACCGAAGAGATAGAACAATAACACTCACAAAATTGTTAATAAAACATGCAAAATTCACACCAAAGGAGACTGAAATTGGAGCAAAACACTACTTTGTATTGAGTAAGTGTACAATACCCAACCTTATGAAGTAATAGGCTTCTATAATATATAATTACATGAGAGGTTTGAATGCATAAGGATGTCATTCTAAATAGTCAAAAAGCAGGCTTACCAAATCTAGTCAAATCCCCCATAGGTGCATAAAGCAGTTTCCAAATCTATGAAGATGCTCATGAATTTTCTACGTCAAGTGGGAAAGATAAAGAGGGATGGAAAGAAAACTCATACATGTTTTTATTTGTAGAAAAGGAGAGAGGATGATGTGGGTAAAAAACAAGGAAGTTACACCTAGACTAGCTTTTCCTTTTGCCTTAAATCAGCTATAAAGCAAGACAACTTTTCAGAAAAAGTAGATATGCGCTTTAGAGAATATGGAATAAAGAAAACATGCTAAAATTGGTTTCTAGGATTTTTCCCAAGCGCTCCATGACTCAGTTTTAGCATGTGTTGAATTCTAGGACATGTAGAAGGAAACTACCATAGAATGGAATCTAGGAATCTAGGTAATAAGATAAAAATAATTAAATTAATGTCTAATGTAGGTAACTATGGGTTGATTATTCGAACAGAAATGTCAGTAAGAAATGTGAATAAATTCCTCAAGTTGCGGTGTTGGGTCCACATGACTAGAAGGATTGGTTCATGTGACCATGAGAAGTAGCCCTCGAAGTAACAAGGATTGGTCCACAAGACAATGTTGAAATAAAAGGTGAAAAAACTCCTAAACAATGGTGTTTGGTCCACTTTCCCATAAGTTTGTGGTTACATGAACCATGGTGGAGAAGGCTCTAACGAGTCCCAAAAGTTGATCTGAATCAAGTTGGTGTGAAGCATGAAGTATATCCAAAATAATGATGTTTGGTCTACATGACCCTGAAAGTTGTGGTACTTTGTCTCGTCGGACCACATCAAGTGGAAAGGATTCCTGCAAGAAATCATGATGTGTCCACTAAGTATGAAGATGAAGAGATGGTCCAAAACCCCTTGATGAATACATTAAGTGATAAAGAAGGAAATTAAAATCCCCTTGATGAATCCATGAAGTGGTCATTGACCCATTAAAGAATCCCCTTAAAATGTGGAAAACTAGAATTAATTTGAAGTGATAGGTCAACCCTAAAAGTGACCTAAGACATATATAAATAATAGATGAAACTTTTTATTTTTAATTATCAAAATTGAAGGGTTCATACACAAGAGTAGAGGACAAAATTTCAAGGGAAGATGAAGTGAAGAAGGTCAAAATTCTAGTGGAAGACGAAATCTTATGATGATGTCTGTTTGTTAGTTTTTTTGTTGTGAAATTTGTTTCAAGTCATCATGGAATTTTTGCTATATATTTTGTTCTATGATGATTCAAGTAGTGCCATTCTGATGATATGAATTAGAGATATTGATGAATCTGTGGTAGAAGAAAATTTTATTAGCTATAGTTTTAGAGATATGATGTCGTGAAGTTATGATTTCTGAATAATACTCAAACAGGTTAGTTTGGAATTTTCATTATAAGTTTTGATTCTGGATTTTTCAAAGAGTGCCCCTTGGAGGAGATGCAATAGATATCTTGAAGAATATGTGGTGGAAGTTTAAGATTCTAATTCATTACATGTTTGTATTTATACTTGTTGAAAGTTAGGTTTTATGACAGTGCCAATGATAGTGAAAATTCAAGAGACGAAGGTTGAAGAAATCTTGCATAACTTTTGCATGTGGTATCAAAATCATAAAAATTTTGGCTCGTTGAAAAGATTGTTGTAAGGGATATGTGATGAAATGATTTAGGCTTTATTTTGGGTTCATCTTGGTGTCTTGAAAAATGTATGAATTTTTTGCATGCTCAAGTGCTTCTCTCTTGGCATAGCTCATTGTGATGTTTGCATATATTATGGTGATGATCTCGACATAGATCATGGTAATTTTATGATGATATTGACATAGATATTAATGATCATATGAGAATATTATATGATGGTCTTGGCATATATCATAGTGATTATCTTGGCATAGTCCATGGTTATGTTTTGGCATATGACCCATCTCTTGGAATGTTCAGTGTTTTGAAAATGTCTATGATGTAAAAGTTAAGTATGCAAATGGAATCAATGGATGATTGTTTGTAGGTATATATTTGAGGCATGTACATGTTGATATAGTCTTACAGATATTGTGATAGTGTGGAAATTAGGGGGTTGGTGCCACCTTCTAGTTGGTGTTGCAAAATCTTGGAAGTTAGTGCTCCCCATGAATGTAATATTGACATGATATAGGAAAAACATTTTGTGGTTTTCTCCCATTGGGTTTCCACGTCAAATCTCTTGTGCACTGTGTATGGTTTATGTGATTATGAATGGAATTGTTAACGGTTAATGTTTACATGATATAATTAATGTTTGAAATGTTAAAAAGTGATTAATAGTGATTCACCCCCCACTCAATATTTTCAACAATTGGTATCAGAGAAGGTTCCTTTAGGACAATCTAGCAGCTAGAAGGGAGATCTCTAGAGCACATGGATGAACATGAAAATATTTACTATGCAGATGAGGTTCCTTTATTCTATGGATCAAATTTTGATCATTGGATTATAAGGATGAGACTCTATTTGCAGGGACAAGATTTAGGTCTCTGGGAATCTGTTGTGAATGGTTACTTTTCTCTAAAAAGACTACCAAAAACTACAACTAAGAAGGAGTTAAGGAAGAAAAATGCAATGACAATGGATATCATCTTGCGTGGACTATCTGATCCTATGAAAGACAAAGTTGGAAAGTGTACATCATCTAAAGAACTCTAGGGAAATCTACAAAACCTATACGCAAATGCATCTCTCCATAAGGAACACGAAGACAATACAAATGAAAGGTCAGATACAAAAAATGAAGAGCATGTGGAAGCAAGTTATGAAGTTTATGAAAACAATGCTTTTAAAGATAAAGAAGATTCAAAAATTAAAGGGGTTGTATATTTTGAAGAAGAATGTATTAGTGCCATGGATGAGTTGAAAAAATAAAGGACAAAGAACTAGATGCTAATGAACAACTATAAAAGTATCAAGAGGAGAATACAAGGCTAGTTGAAACAGTTATTCTCCCATTTGGGTTTCATCTCTTGTGCACGGTGTATGGTTTATGTGATGATGAATGGAATTGTTAATGATTAATGCTTACATAATATACTTAATGTTTGAAATGGTAAAAAGTGCTCAATACTGAATCACCCCCCTCTCAGTATTTCCAACACACTCTCAATGCAAAAAAGAAACCCATGACATTCTTCCATGAAAAAACGAAAATAACAATACATAACTTATCATTGAGAGTCCCCTCATCACAAAATAAAAATGAAGATTCGCCATATAGAAGCTATGAAGAAGAAGTAAGTGGGTGAAGACACTTCTCATGGAAAAATACAAGGAAATTGTGCAAATCCAAAAGAAATTACAATGCCAAGATTTAGAGTTGTACCAACTTTAACAACAAATTAAAGATCTACAACAACAAAATGATAACCTTAAAAATGGTCACAAATTAGAGACTACAATGAGCAGCAGTCAGAACAGTTTAAGAGTAATTAGAAGTCATAATAAAATTCTATCCATAAAAATCAAGAAGTTTAAGAGTATTCAGAAGTCAGAACACGCTAATGAAGATCGAAAGGAAATTATTAGAAAATGAAGAAGAGAATTGTCAACTTAGAAATCATAATCAAGATTTAATGGAACAAATTAAGTAGTTAAATGATGACGAGAAGTCTCAAGAATAAACAGTTAAAAAGCTTAAAAATGATAACAAACTCTTGGAAAACAAGTTAGAGCGGATCCAAAAAGAGGCATCAAAATCATTACGAGTAAAAATCTAATTTGTGGAAAAACAAACAAACACAAATCCAATCGACATCACAACTCAAGAAGATGCCAATTCATTTGAAAAAAAAAATATAAGGATGTTGGAGTACAAATAATAAGAACTTCTTATCTACATCCAAACCATAAAAGAATATATCTTAAACAATCAAAGTATCAATATTGAAAATAAACGAAAATTATTGCTAACAACGCAAGCAAATCTCAAAATAGCATTTCATCGTGGAAGTGCGACGATCTGCAAAGAATTCAATTAGGATGGATTGATCTTTTACGTTTCAAAATTTTGCTAAACATTAATAGTTTTATAGTGTCTCTTATTGTCCACTGCGTTAGAACAAATAATGATGCAACAACATTACAAGAAAAAGGCATAAACCTTCTCCATCAATACACTTTGAGGACAAAGCATTTTTGAAGAGGAAGGCAATGTAACATACGATATATATAATTAAGTACTAATAATAATACAAAGTTATTAATTGTTAAGAGACACATCCTTTCATGGATGGACACCATGTGTGCCCTAGGTTACATATATATTTGGCACACGTCTCATTATAAAATAACATCTTCATATAATCACTATATATTTCTTTTATCCAATATGGATTACTTTTACTATTCTTATAGACATTTTGTGTGTGAATTGGCTTAGTTAACAGCGTCCTTCCTTGAGCTAGAAAAGAGTTATGCTAAAGAGCAGAAGAGGGTTAGGTGTGGTGAGATTTTCCTCCCTCTTGTTTATACGTAATCCATCATCGATGTAAGGGATTTAATCTTAGTATGTTGGTCTGTGTGGTAACAGTGCCTACTTGTTGAAATATCTATGTTCCTTTATACAACTTCCCAAGCTACTTCTAACCATTATTGTGTCTACTCGGTGTCAAGAATATGGTTAAATAGGCAATAAATAACACTTGATTGGCTTGGTAGATCCAAATGAAGGTCTCATTGCACTTTAGATGATAAAACTCATGAAAATATCAAAACAATGAAATACACAACTCAATCAACTTGTTGCAAAGGGGACAACCTTTAATACTAGTTTTGAGCAATAAATCTTGAATATTTTTTAGAAGTAACCCATTTTTCGTATTTATCAATAGTCATGTATAGCTACACTTGTCAGATACAATGATGAAATCAACTAGAAAACTAAAAGAATGGTAACAATATAGCCAAATACAAAAAAAAATGCACAAATGAAATAGAAATAAATTGTCCACAATTAGTGTTAGAAAGTAACGAGCAAAGCTTCTAAATAAAAATACGCAAAACAAAAATAATAGAAAGATAAATAAGAAGTAAATATTTTTGCTTTATAAACATATATTATTTTTTATGATTTTTGCATAAGAATAAATGGATCATAAAGCAAATCATACACAAGATAAGATAAGATAATTTTATTAATGTCCAACAAATGACCACAAACATAGGTCAATGGGACTGTGTGGTACCATGATGTCAATACAAAGTGGGAGTGTTAAGGTGAATCTTATAAAAATAAATAGGTAAGACTCTAACCTAAAAATAAAAAAAATCTAACTCCAAAGATGGAGAGTCAATCCAATAAATAAATGTTCAAAGAAAGCCGATGCAAAAGAAAAATGTACAAGGAGAGTGGATCTAGAATTTGCGATACAAAAAAAGTGAATATGTCATGTTGCATTGCAAGCATTAGAAGCATCTCTCCTAACATCCAAATCAAAATGAAAGAAACTCAAAATAGTACTGTGTTCAAAGGACGAAATCTAAGAGGAGTTGTAATGGGTAGTGTGTTACCGCATGTAGTGGGGAGCTTGCTATTGTGATTTGCATGAAGTACTTCAGTTGCTGGAATGGGCCAAGAATGGCCACGTCACTAGTGTCGAGTGGAACTGGAGGTGGTCCTTTGCGTCCTAACTTATCTGTGATCAGAAGCAGTTTCATCCTATATCGGTCTATTGGTGCCCTTGGAGGAAGGGAGCACCAGAAGGAAGCATTGAAAAGGGAGCACTAGACAGATATGGATAGAATGTATTCTTTGTAATAAATATGTATTCCACACAATATGTTCTATGATAACAGGCCAGGGATGGCAAAGGAAGCACAACAAGGAAATATAACATTTTACTTTAAGGGTATTGTCACATTTGCTTTATGTTACCCCTCATTTTTTAGGGATTTCAAAAGCATTCTAGCAATGATGAAACCATTGTTCTGAGGTATATATTGTCATAAATAAAAGTATGTATCAAGCATAAGAGAAGAATCCTTGGAATTAGATAGTGATATTGGTGATGGGATGATGTGGAGCATCCATTAACTAATTGTTAGAGTTTGCACTTTAATTCAAATATATTAGATATTTAATATAATGTACTAGGATCACTAAAAGATAGACAAGCACAACACAAAATAAAGACACAATGAATTTTATCTTTGGAAACCATGAGGGATAAAACCCAACAAATTCTTCTATATATATATTTGTCACTTAGTACAATGTCAGACAAACATATAAAACCCAAAGATAATATGTCTTATGCACCTTCTTATTCTTCTTTTTCCCCAAAGAACTTGTATTTATCTCTCTTGGAGTGAACTTGAATGTGTTTTTTGTGTGTTCAAATGAGGGAGAGAACCTCCCTATTTATATTCTTCTGTTCTATGACCTAGGACCCCAACAAGGATGACTTCTCTACTTAACTGGGTCGAATTTTCCCATGGAGACTCAAAAATACATTTTAGACTTGATATTTTGGGGACTATTGCTCTGACTTACAACAGAGGTTTTACATCGACTCTTATATGAACAATTACATCAATGACATCTCTGATCGAAGGGAAAATATCCATGAAAGGAATAATAACAAATGTACATAATAATAATAATAATACAAAGAATATCTTCCGAAGTTACATTTACAACAACACTCCCTCTTAACAAGGAAGGTATTCTTTTGACCTGGTCATCAACACAATTGGACACAATCTCTAGAAATCATCATCATCATTGGATCATCATCACTATTGCATCAAATCTTCATCTTGTCGACCATTGACTACTGACATATCTCGAATCTATACGTCCTCAAAAGTTCTACAAAGCCAACCATTTTTCATGTTGGATGTAGGACTAGATCCCATATAGGGTTTCATCAACTATAGGGATACCCCTTTTTCATTGAGGTTGTAGGTCAACACATATGTACAGTGTCATCCCTTTTTCATGTTGGATGTACATATCCGCAGTGCCAGTCCTTTTTCATATTGGATGCTTATCTCTCATTGCCAGTCCTTTCTCATATTGGATGCATATCTCTGCAGTGCCTATCCTTTTTCATACTGGATGCATGCCTAGATCCTTCTATGAATTCATCATCTATAGTGCCAGTACTTTTTCATACTCAATGGAGGCCTAGAACCATCTAGGACTTCATCATATACATATCTAGTCCTTTTTCATACTAGATGTAGTCCTAGATCCATCTAGGAATTCATCATCTACAAATCCAATCCTTTTTTATTCTAGATGTAGGCCTAGATCCATATAGGACTTCATCATCTACAGGGGAATTCCTTCTTCATACTGGATGTAGGTAACCACTAGGAGTAATCACTCCCTCTTGCAATGGACACAGGTATGCACAACTCCAAGTTTGTCCCTGAAGTACTCAAACTTTACTTTCACCAGAGGCTTGGTCAAAACATCGATGGTATTCTCATCTATCGCAACATACTAGAGATTCACTACTCCTCTTTACACCATATCCCGAATATAGTGATACTTGATATAGATATCCTTGGACTTGTCATGGAACATCGGGTTCTTGGACCACTTTATACAACTCTTGTTGTCACAGAAGATACAAGTCGCCTCTAACTCAAGATTAAACAAATATGACAGTAGATTCCATAGCCATACCGCCTCACAACTGGATGAATAGTTTGCAATGTATTATGTCTCATCTATACTCAATGCCACACTCGACTGCTTCCTAGTAAACCAGGAGATCATACCAGATCCCAAACTGAAGAAGCATCCTGAATTTCTCTTCCTGTCTGTGGTATTTACTTCCCAATCTGAAGCAGTAAAAGCTTCTTTAACGTTCCTAAATTCTCTAAATTTCCCATAGGTAATCTGAATCCCACATGTTGGTAAGTAATAATAAAATGGATAATGGATAAGATGATGAATTACATATGAGGGTCTGTTATTTATATTTTGGTGAAATACCCTTTCATTAATAGTCATGTCTTTTCGTAAAGACATTATTAATTATTATTATTTATTTTATATATATATGTTTATTATTATTATTATTATTATTATTATTATTATTATTGTTTGTTGTTATTATTTAAGTTTGTTACATTGCCACTCCCTTAGAAAGGCTTTGTCCTGAAAGCCTTATAATGTTTCTGCATCATCTTGTGTGCTGTCACAGCTGATGAAACGTGTCGATATGAACTACTAAGAGTTGAGCACAACTTTTGATATGTGGATGAATCAATCCATCCGAAATTGATTTGTTGTGGACTGTTGGCATTCCGTACTGATCTATCGTTAGGAGATTTGATCACATTGATACCGCTATCTTTTGACATTTCCCACTTTTTAGAATATATGTTTTTATGGTTGGGGTGTTGATAAGGAATTTTCACAATTTCATTGTCTTTTACGAGTGACATTTTTTAGCATTGATGTGAGTAGAAAGTTGTGTTTTCGTCTCTTGAGTTTTTAAAGCTTCGTTCTGTATCTTTTCCAACTTGTTTTCTAACTGCATGTTATCATTTTGAAACTTCTTAATCACTTCTACATGTGATTTTCTGTCATCTTCAAACTTCTTAAGTTGTTCCTTAAGATATTCATTATGCCTTCTGATACAACGATTTTCTTCCTGTTTGTCTAGAAGTTTTCCTTCAATGTCTTCCGTGGATTGTTTTGTCTTCCGACTACTTTTCAACTTCTTAATTTTTGTGACTAGTGTCTTGTTATGATTACCTAATCTAAAAATTTCTTCGGAATGGCTTGATAAAATCTTGTTGACTTTTGTCAGTTCTAACTTATGTGTCTTCTTACTGTCGTCATACTGCTGCTGGAGTTTTTCTTTTTGTTGTTTATGATGACGTAACTCTGCTCCTTGATTTTCTAACCTCATCCGGACTTGCGCCAATTCAGCATCTTTTTCAATGATGAGTTTGTTTAGATTCTTTATTTCTTCTTCTAATTCATTATCGCATCCATATGGTGATTTGTTGTCATTTTTTGACTTTTTGATCTGGTCTTCTAGGTTTTGATTATGAATTTTTAAACATGATATTTCTTTATCCTGATCAAATAACATTTTCTTGTTATCTATTATGGTTCATTCTAGCTGTCGATTCTGATTCCATAAGCGGTGATTCTCATCATCTTTCCACTCTTTCAACCACTTTTTTGTCTCAACCTCAGCTTGTATACTTTTATTGATCGCCTTGTATTGTTCTAACTCGTCCACTGTTGTTTGTAGCTGTGCCTTCATTTCCGAATATGTAGTAGCCATTGTTTGTGACTATGTTTCTACTTCACTTTTGTCTTCGTTTCTTCTAGAAGGGTAGATACAAAAGCTTTAATAATTCTCAATATGTCTCTTTTGGAAAAACTTTCTTCGACTATTTCTTGTTAGGTGAAATAACCTTTCTTTTTTCCAAAAATAATTATTTTTTTAATAAAATAATAATAATTATTGTTATTATTATTTTTAAACTTAAGTTATATAAATAATATATAACCTTCCAAATTCTAGTCCTTGACTTTTATTTTTTCCAATACTTTTGTAAAATGCAAGTAGATTGGGTGGTTGGGGGGAGTAAGTGTTACTTTCCCCACATAGGTTCAAATCCCACTTCCTTCTTTGTAGTTATTATGCACTTTTTATATTATTATGCACTTTTTACTTTTATCTTTTCTTTTTTAACCTTTTTTTTTTCTTTCCCTTTTTTTTTCTCTCGTTCTTTTAGTTTTTTTTTGCTTTTACTTTTTTCTTCACTTTTTTCTTTAAACCCTCTTTTTTTTGGGGGGGGGGGTTACTTTTACCCTTTTATTTTTATTTTTTAAGGACAAAGTCCTATTTTTTTGGGAAACCCAAAAATTCCAAGAAACCTGGGTGATGGCTAAAAGCCAAAAATA
This sequence comes from Pseudotsuga menziesii, assembly GCA_001517045.1. Classification (NCBI taxonomy): domain Eukaryota; kingdom Viridiplantae; phylum Streptophyta; class Pinopsida; order Pinales; family Pinaceae; genus Pseudotsuga; species Pseudotsuga menziesii. Next base: position 340,332 of record LPNX010678195.1, read on the forward strand.
TGGCCAAAGGCCGGGATCTAGCCAATGAGGCTCTAATACCACTTGAAGCAGTAAAGGCTTCTTTAACGTTCCTAAATTCTCTAAAATTCCCATAGGTAATCTGAATCCCACATGTTGGTAAGTAATAATAAAATGGATAATGGATAAGATGATGAATTACATATGAGGGCCTGTTATTTATATTTTGGTGAAATACCCTTTCATTAATAGTCATGTCTTTTCGTAAAGACATTATTAATTATTATTATTTATTTTATATATATATATATATATATATGTTTATTATTATTATTATTATTATTATTATTATTGTTTGTTGTTATTATTTAAGTTTGTTACACAATCTGAATCCACATAACCATGTAGGTCAATATTCTGATATGTCGCATACTTGATCCCATACTCAATTATATCCTTCATGTACCTCAATACATGCTTTCCAACAATCAGGTGAACACATATTGGATCTATCAAAACCTAGCTCAATGTGTTCATGACAAATCATATGTTTGGCCTTGTGTTCGTTAAGTACATCAACAAAACAATCATCTGCATATACAATGTGGCATCAACTGTCTATGAGGAAGCATCACATAGTAGCTTCAAATTTGATTCCATGGGCGTGGCAATATCCTTGCATTCCATCATTCCAAACCTCTTCATAATATCTATTTCATACTTTCCTTGATCAAGGAATATCCCATATGATCTCTACGACACCTCCAAACCTAAGAAGTAGCGGTATCATCCCCAGATCCTTCTTTTTGAATTTTACAAAAATTCTCCTCTTTGTATCTGCAATAAGCTCATCCTCACTTATTAGAAACATGTCATCTACATAAAGTAGGAGTATCATTGTTCTTCCTCCCTCAACCTTGAAGTAGAGGTTGGAATCTGCTTTACCCTTAGTAAAGCCTAAGATCATTAGAAAATTATCCATCCAGCCATACCACGTCCTAGTTTCTTGCTTCAAATCGTACAAGGCCTTATTTAATTTGCACACATGATTCTGTCTATCATGTGTCTCAAATCCTAGTGGTTGCTCCACATACACTTCCTCTACACCATTGAAGAAAGTTTTATTTACGTCCATCTGGTGTATCTTCCATTTCATTATTGCAACTAAGGCATGTATAGATATGATGGAAGTGTATCTTGCTACAGGTGCAAATTTCTCCTCATAATCGATGCCTTATGTTTGGTGAATCCACGTTCTACGACTGTTTCCTTGTATTTATCGATTCTTCCATCTACTGTATGATTTATCTTGTATACAAATTTGGAAAACACTACGAACTTCCCTTATGGTCTCAGGACCACCTGCCAGACATTATTATTCATGATTGATTGATACTCTTCAATCATATTATCCTTCCATGCTTTATTTTCTACAGCTTCCTCATTGTTGGAAGGTTATGTTGATTAAGTTGTCATTGATGCCAACGGTTCCTGGTCATTGATGCCAACTGTTGAGTCTTGGTTCCCCTTGTGCAGCCCCTAAGTATTAGTGTTTATTTTGTGGATTTATGTGTTAGAGGAGCCATTTTGACCTTGTCCAAGCCCAAGCTTGAAGCTCTTGGAGGTCTTGGAACAATGGAAAAATACATGGTTACCCATTGACTTGGTCAAGTGCCCCTAAATTGTATCTTGGTATCATTTGTGTACATTGTCGAGTTCCTTACTCCTAGTTTATCTTTGGTTACTGGTCTTTGTGATGCTTCTTATGATTGTACTTGTTTTGGTCTCTTGATTGGTTGTTGGATGGATGATGTGGCACATGTGTGTAAATCCCTTGATGTGTTGATGGTTGATCTTGTTGCTTGCATTGGATTATCTTAAGGTTGTTGTGTTATTGTGGGGCCCTTAATCCCACAAGCTTAGATCTTTATCCTCTTGCATGTGGATACTTGTGCCTTGGAACTCACACTTATGGTGGTATGTTGGAACCCCTTCTTATGGGGTCCCTGGTTTCCTTGGAATTTTTGGTCTTGAACCCACACATATGGTGGTATGATGGCCCTTTGACAGTATATGGTCATTGGAATGTTCTAGCCTTGTGATCATGGATATGAATCCCATAAGGTGTTGCAAACTAGTGGTGAGTTCTTTGTACCCCTGTTTTTGGGTGTTCATACTCTTATGGTGATGAATATATATAGTCAAACCATTGGTTATGTTTTTAATGATATGGAGACATTGAACATGATGATGTTGAAGCCCTTGAAGTCCTTGAATCCATATTGTATAATAATGATGTTGATATTCTTGAAAAATTATTTGTTCACACTTGATTGGTGGGGTTGGGGTCCTTGAAACCCTGATATGAAGATAGAAACTACTGAATTGCAACTGCAATGATCCTACGAACATGCTAACCAACACTTGTACCACACTGCACCACCATTGTCATTATTGACCACCGCTCATCATCTGATCACTTCTCATCAACTGACCACTACACCATACTTGTACCAATAACCTATACCAACAACCTTTGCAAAACAATCAAGTTACATTGGAATCCAACTCAGTCGATCTAAGTCTAACCAAATGCACACCAAACTCAGTACACTTGGTTCAAACCAACTTCTCATATAACTCATTCAATGTGATTCATACCAACTGCACATAAGGAAACCTATGCCAATCCTGCTCAACTGAACCAACATGTACCAAGTTGCTTGTGTACATGTGCCAAATTAATCGTATACTTGTGTTAATCTAATCAAGTGCTATGAAAATCAACCAACCCTTATTACTTGGCCTAGTTCATCAAGTAACAGACACATTTGAGAAACCAAGAGACTTCACATACGGTCAACCAAACTTTTTCCAATCACACTCAACTCAATGACACCACAAACAACCTCAATCACAGTCAAGGAAGATTTGAAAGTTAAACAAGATAAAACTCAACCAACTAACCTTGGCCAAGAAGATAAAAGACTTAACAAGTATGTCAAACTCAATCAATCTCTTAAACTCTTAGACACAAAAGGATTTTTCACTCTAGTCAAATCAAGTCAAAAAATCAAACAAATATCAAGCAAATAGTCACTTATAATACAGTCAAAGGTTGTCATTAACAATCAATAAAATTCAAGCTCCACTTAGTTCAAAGACACAATGATCAACACTTGTCAAAATAGTTTTCAAAGAGAACACTTAGGTTGATCAAATAAATCACTCACAATTTCTATTACTTACATGTCAACTTCTCATTCAATACTACACTATACAATAGTCAAGATAAACACCAAGATCTATGCCAACAATATCCAAGATAATCATCAAGATCTATATCAAGATCACATAAAGATATATGCCAAGATAACCATTGTCTCCATAACATATTCAATTACTTCAAAGAGATATACCAATATATAGGCTCACATACTAGGATCAAAGATGAACTCAATCCATGAGAGACATGTGCCATTACAACAGAAACCCAAAAGCATGAACCATACCTTTTCGAATATCACAATATGAAGAAATAATAAACAAACCAAAATAAACTCTATATCATGTCATCACATGGACCTCACAATAAGCTTTCCAATGAGCCAAGAATTTCTTAAATCTGATTCCGTATGAGAAAGTTATGTCAATTTAGTGAATATATTCAATCACGGGGACTTCATTTAGTGAACATCTCACATAGCACGTGCGATCGTGGGATATTAAAGAATACCCTTAATTTCCAGAGATATTGACCCAAACTCTTATTGTTGAAACCCCCTCCCAATACTTAAAACCTCCTCCCCACCCCTTTTTATACCTCAATCCTTTTAAACCAGCCTACCCACCCCCACCTTAAACCCCTCATCCCCCCAATACATGCAATATATTGGTTCATTTTTTAATAATTTTAAAACCCACAATATGAACTAACGTGATAGGATATTGGTCAACAAGTGAAGCCCCCGTGTATTCAATCCTCAAAGATGCCCAAAAATTTATCCTCCACGAAGTTTCACACTTTTCTCCAAGAGTTGTGAAATACCAAAGAGAGACTTGATTGATGAATAAATGAAATGTTTGATCTTCTATTTATACACAAATTTTCAATTTTTAATTGACTATGCCGACATGTAAATAACAAATTAATAATTAATTAAAGTAATTGTTTTTTGTTTGGTCGGTTGACCCAAAAGATGAGGTAAATTTGTCTTGACAACTTTAAAAATTAAAATCTCTTCAACCGTGAAGAGTTAGGAGACGCTCCACATATCAATGAAAAGAGATTGGCGAGGACCATCATCTTATGGAGGGATTATTTTCAAATACTTGGTCCAACCCTTAAATTCTTCAATTTGTACAGAATGTCAAAGACCATATATTGCATGCTTTATCTTGTAGATTCACTTGGAAAACACTACATACTTTTCTTCTGGTCTCAAGACCACCTCCCAAACATTATTCTTCATGATTTACTGATACTCTTCTATCATGGCATCCTTCCATGCTTTATTTTCTGCAGCTTCCTCATAGTTGGAAGGTTCTTCATCAATGATGTCACAAGTAGTGCCACATAGTTGGAGTATGGTATCGGTCTCTTGCTCTCTCTGCAAGTCCCATCTAGAGCACCATATCCCTCTGCATGTTGGATATATTCCTATGCCCATGCAGGTCTTCTCTTGTAGGAGTTATTCTCATGTGGTGGATCTATAGGTCTTTGTGGTTTTGTCATGTCATGGACTTCACGGTCTTCTTGGATTATCTATTCCGTAACTGTATCTTTAGTTCTAGGAACTTCAAGTTCTTCAGTTTATTTGGTGTGGAATTGTCTTGACTTGTTGTAAGTTGAGTCTTCATAAAAAGTGACATTTCAGTTGGTCTTTATCTTCTTGAATCCTGGGAAGTATATTCTATAATCTTTTGATGTGTCACTATACCCAACGAAAATGCCCTTCTATACTAAAGGATCTAGTTTTGTTCTCCTTTTCTTTTGGAATGTGTATGTACACATGAAAACTGAATATTCTAAGATGGATGACTTCTTGTTTCTCTCTTGATAAATCTTATTCTGGAGTCTTTTTATCCAAGACATGGTGATGGATTTTCTTTTGTACATACACAGTTTTTCTTGTTGCTTATTCTCGTAGGTGCATTGGAAGGTATTGGTCATGAAATATCGCTTTTGTTGCTTCCATTATTGTTATGTTCTTCCTTTATGCAATGCCATTTTGTTGAGAATTGTATGGAGTGCTTGTCTCCCTCTTAATTCCAGATTCTTTACATTGGTCCTTGAACTCTTCTAAAGTGAACTCACCGCCATTACCTGATTGTAAGGTCTTGATCTTCCTTTCAGTATGATTCTCTAGGAATGCTTTGAATTCCTTGAACTTACTGAAAACTTCATCTTTTCTTTTCAAGAAAAAAATCCATGTTTTACAAGAATAATCATCTTGAAAAGAAACATAGTATGAATACCCGCTTAAGGAGTTGGATGACATGGGGTCGCATATGTCTGAGTGTATTATCTCCAAAAATTTATTTTTTTGTTTCTTTCATTGCTAGGAAATTGTTTCTTTAAATTCTTCCCCTATGCACATCCTTTGCAAATGATCTGAAATTTCAGGATCTTTTTAACCATTGAAAATTGCATGTGAAATTTGTATGTTAAAAGTTGATAAACAAGCTTAAAACTGAAATTTTAAATGCTTAAAATACACATAAGAAAATAGACAATATGCAAACCACATAAATGAAAGATGAGAACTAATAACATATTTCACCCCTCTTGGGCTACGTCTTCAAACCACTTCCAATGGGAAGGTCGATCTTATTAAGTCTTCAAATCTTACATAAATTAGTTTCTGGAACCACTTTTGTTTTCTCTCAGTCATCAGCAAAAACAGACAACACCACTGTGATCCTCTCAAAATTTTGAGAAATATTAGTATAAAGTCGAATATGTTTTCTTAAGGCCTCCTTTGGCATGCAAATCGAAAAAACTATGAATACAAAAGGAAAAAATAGTATGAATTTTCCACCTTGGGATCCATGCCCATTAATGACTATACTATGCATCGGGATCTATGCCCATACTTCACCTCGAAGTCTATGCAAAGTTGTGTCTTCTTGTCCATTTTTGTGGCTCCATAAGGTGGTTTTATAAGATTTTTGAAGTGGTTTTGAGGTGCAAAAAGGAGGGTCATGCACCCATATTTTGGCCCAGATCTCCACCACAAATTCTTAAGCTAATACCTCCAAATCCCATTCAAAGAATGGGATTTGTCCCATTGGTAAATCTCTGTGTCTTTGGCGCAGAGGTCATGGGGTCAAACCCATGGGCCTCTCCCCTTCCTTCGTAAACGTGTTATATTTGTTGGTTGTGTATTGTAGTGGTGGTGTTTGCTTGGACTGTGACTTGGTTTGTTTGTTGATCGAGTTGAAATTGATGTGTCGGTTACATTGCGACTTGTCATATGACTTGTATTTCCACATATATATCGACCTAAGTGTTGGCATATTGGTTATATACAAGTTTCAACTTTATATACAAACTAAACATTGTTTCAACTTTATATACAAGTTGTAATCCTATAGTGTTAAGAACCAATGGTGGGATCCCTAGTTAGGCGGGCTTGGTGGAGACAATGGTGGCCCTAGAGGTCGTGGGTTCGATTCCCATGGTCTCCAACAAGTTTTTGATAAACCATACAATAACCTGCCAACAGGGTCACAACATGGAAGTGCCTGATTATCCCACCTGTAACCTCATTTGCCAAGTCATTGCCGCATGTCAAGTTGCCACATCATTGATCCGGTACACATGGAACCATGTGCTGCTTCCACATGGAATCTGTATGTTGATTGTGCCTTCCACATGACACCCTGTGGATGTGCCACATGGCCCCGTTTTTGCCATTTTTTTACCACATTTAAACTTTTTTGCCAATATTTCAAAACCCAATAACTTTTACATCCATAGACCGTTTCGCGTGAAATAAATGTTTCTAGAAATATCTTGAAGATATATTTACACCTATAAGCTTTAATTCACTGTTTGAATAATGTCCTTATGATCAAACTTTGAGATACTCCTGGATGAAACCTTCCCACTGGGAAGCTTTTGGGCCACCAAAAGCATGAAATCATTCAGAAAATACTTGAGGGTACAACTCCCTCACTCTTCCAGTCTCTAGCCACCATGCTTTGCTTGGATGCATTCCTTTCAGCCCCACATGAAGAAATTCCATGTCATATCTTCCCAAATATTTGACCTTCTTATCAAGTATTACATATTCCTGAAGTTCATTGAGATATTTAGGAGCAAACCCATCCACATAAGGTACTTGAACCTGTACACCTTGGTCTACAATCATAGGAGGATCATACAGTTTCAAGTTTTCCACATTAACAATGGAATATATTTGCATATAAGGAGGCAATTGTAATCAAAAATCATTATTACTGAATTTATCCAAAATTGTAAAAGGTCCATACCTGCTAGGTTTCAACTTTCTACCTTCACCTTGGAGTCGATCTTTGCTGATATGAAGACATACTCGATCACCAATATGGAAATTATGATCTATATTATGCTTGGCATGTCATTCTTTGTACTTGGCCTGACTTGATTCCAAGTATTCATGCACTTCTTGATGAATCAACTGGATCTGGCGAATAAACTTTCGATCTTTATCTGCATCAACTTTTCCACATGCCACTGAATCTTTCCCAAAAACAAAGTCTAAGGGAGACTTTGGAAAGTAACCAAAACATGTCTCAAATGGTGACTTCTATGTTGAAGAGTGTATATATCTGTTGTAGCAATGTTGAACATAATGCAACTATTCATCCCAAAGCTTAGGATGCTTAGTGCAATACCCTCGAAGAAGATGTACAACGGTCTGGTTGACCACTTCAATCTGTCCGTCGATTTGTGGATGAAATTTTGTGCTCTTCTTTAGCTTTTTGTCCATAAGTTCCCATAAACATGACTGAAATTTCCCAAGGAATTGGGAATCTCGATCAGATATAATAGAAGTAGTAAGTCCAAAATGGGCCCATACATTTTGTAAGAACAAATGACAATTCATTTCAGTAGTGATCTGCTTTTTACAAGGCATGAGTATGAACATTTTACTAAATCGATCCACAACAACATATCAATAATCATGTCTCATTCTAGACAATGGTAAGCCTCCTACAAAATCCATTGAAACACTTTCCCATGGAAGAGAAGGAACTGGAAGTGGATTGTACAAGCCTAACTTCTTATTACTTGGTTTACTTGTTGCACACATGACACATCCTTTTACATTTTTGGACATCGTATCATTCATTCGAGGCTAATAACAAAACTTTTGTAATTGTGCTACAGTTTTTCCTACTCCAAAATGTCCTTCAATGAGAGAAGTATGAGCTTCTCTTATCACATGCACTCGTTTACTTTGTGGAATACAGATTTTTCCAAGATGATACAAAAACTTGTCATTTATATGATAGTTCAATTCTTCATTTTGATAGTCATGCCTTGGTGATTCATATACTTCTTTAAAATCTTCAACCTTAGTATATTGTTCAACATAAATTGAATGTACCAAAGGACTTTGTTAAATGACAATAGAAGCATTTGTTGGAGGTCTAGATAGCATATCTAAAACTTTGTTCTAAATTCCTTTCTTATACTTAATAATTAAATGAAATTGTTGTAAAAAACTTGTCCACCTGAAATGCCTTGATTGTTGTAGTCGAGTTTGTGACTGTAAATATTGTAGTGGTTGATGATCAGTATGTATGATTGTTTCTTTACCCATTATGCAATTTTTCCACTTTGTTACGCTTAGTACTAATGCATAAAACTCTTTGTCATAGGTAGGATAGTGATTATTGTTTTAGAGAAATTTTGAGAATGATAGCATATTGGTTTCTTATGTTTAATTAAGACTTCCCCCATAGCATAGCCACTAGCATTAGTTTCTATATCAAATGGTTGTTTTAGATCTGACAGTGCAAGTATTGGAGTTGTGTTGATCTTTTCTTTAAAAGACTTTGTTCACGCTTGTCAAATCATGTAAAGGGAAAGCTATAAAGGAGAAGTTTGCAATGAAATTCCTCCATTATTGGGATGCTCCCAAAAAACTTCTTACATTAGTTACATTATTTGGCTTAGGCCATTTTACAATGACCTCCACTTTAGAGGGATCAATATTCAGTTCACCACCTCATACAATGTAACCTAGATAAACTAAATATGTCTTTCCAAACTCACATTTGGACATCTTTCAGTGCAATTTTTCCCTTACAAGTACATCCAATACCCATTTTACATGCTTGTCATGCTCTTCCCAAGTTCGACTGGAATTCAAAATATCATCTAAGTAGACTATGACAAATTCATCAATGAAGGGCCTAAACACATCATCCATCACCCTCATAAATGTTGTGGGTGCATTACAAAGCCAAAAGGGCATTACCATCCATTCATACAATCCATATTTAGTTTTAAAATCAGTTTTCCAAATATCATTGTCATGAATACGGATTTGATGATAGCCACTTCGTAAGTCTAACTTAGTGAACAATATTGCATTCTCAAGTTGATCTAAAAGATCAACAATTCAAGGAAGAGGGTAATTGTTCTTAGTTGTGATTATGTTCAGTTCCCTGTAATCAACACACATATGCCATGTTCAATCCTTCTTTGGCACCAAAAAAATTGGTGAACCCAACAGAGAGGAACTTGGCCGAATGTCCCCTCTTTCAAGTAATTCCTAAATTTGTTTCTTTATCTTTGCATTCTCAATTATGGAAGAACTATACATACCAATTTTAGGAAGAGGTGCATATTGTTATAAACTAATTTCATGTTGAATTTATCTTTTAGGAGGTAACCATTTTGGTCCTTGAAAAAAAATATCATAATTAGATACCACTTTAATCAAGTCCTTTTTAAGTTTTGGATCACAACCTTTAAAAGATTTAGTTTGTTCAACATCTTTTGTTTTTACTATCTTCCCTATAAAAGATAGCTTTCCTATCAAATAGATACGGACTACCCAATACAATACCACACATATCCAATGGGAGCACATCTAGATATACTTCATCAACAAATCCATAAGTGATGGCAAACCTAACTCTACATTGTTTTGTAAATTGCAAATGTAAATTATCACATACCCATCCAATTGGATATGGTTTAGGGTGTAACTTAGTTTCCAATGTAATTTCTTAACTATTTCTTTTGAAATGATATTTGCTTGAGATCCACTATCAATAAGAGTATCAATTTTGTGTGTTTAGAGATTACTCTAATATGAAATAACTCACTCCTCTTTCTTTCATCAATAATAGGTTCATTCTTTAAAACAGAACTAGAAGAATTTTTACCTTGACTGCTTATAGCAACCACCTTAGTTTCATTCCCAGAATCATATCACATATTGTGGCGTACCCTCCCCTCTACATCAGCATATAATGCAGGAACACGACTTCATTGCTCGCTCTGATACCACAATGGTCATGTACCCACGTGCCCATAAACCTGACTGATATGCGTAATAATTTAAAATTTATTATTTCTTTATCTTTAAAAAAATTCATGGGTCATTCTCATCCTTTAACATTCATGGTTAAGCACAAACACCACTGTAACATTCGTTCCAAAGTAACCAAATCCACTCTGCAACCAGAAAAGTCGTTTCCGCACTAAAACTGACTTTTCCGACTTCTGCCTTTCGGCTTCTGATTTTGACTTCGGGTAGTGGAAATCCTCAAATGTGGTATGCTCACTTGTCACTTTTCCTCTTTCCTACTTCTCGACTTCTGATTTTTGACTTCGGGTAGTGGAAATCCTAAAATGTGGTATGCTCACTTGTCACTTTTCCTCTTTGCGACTTCCAGCTTCGGGCTTCAGACTTCGGAAATCCTGAGATACAGTACCCTTACTCGTTCGCTTTCCACTTTCCAACTTCCAACTTTCTGCTTTCCGCAGGCCAACTTCGGGATGCGGAAATCCACGAAATGACTACTTTATCTTACGGTTTCTCGCTTTCTGTGGGTCGATACCGAGGTGCGGAAAACCAACTATTTTCCTTAAACATTTTTCTTTTTTGTCGATTTTCGCCTTCCATAGCAGGCTCGAGGTGCGGAAATCCAACTTTTGCCTTATCTTTTTCCCATTTTTCCCTCCTTCCGACTTCCGACTTCTGCCTTCCACAGGCGGATTCCGGAGGGCGGAAAAACACATTTTTTCCTTAAGATAGTCGCATTTTTTACTCTTGGGCCAGGTATCCAACCTCCATGATCATAAGAAAAATGCAGTGGAAAAACACAAGACATATAAGAATTCAAAATGCAGGGACATTTAACAACAACAAACTCTACTTAAATCTTTAATAAGCATTCAACATATTCAATACATTCACAAGAAAAAACATTGCATAAATAAGAATAACCAGAGAATACTTATCTTGAAGATGAATTTGTCCCACAACTAGCTATGTCGTTGCAACGTTCCACCGAACCATAGGCCATTTGCGTTCATCAATATCTCAACACAACTTCTACCCCTGAGCTGGGCATGATTTCCATAAGGAACTGGGGAACAGCAGGCTCACACATAGCCAAAACATATCAAACACAGTCAATCCAACCTACAGTTGGTTTTATCAGACTGTCCATCCAAGCCAATACACAATTGGGTTTATCAAGCTACAGAAAATCAAGCCAATACACTGCTAGGTTTATCAGGCTACTCAACCAAGCCAGCTAACAGTTGGGTTTGTCAGAATGCAGACAGTCAAGCCAACATTCACATTGAGGACCAGCCAAGCCAACTAACAGATGGGTTTATCCGGCTACTCAGCCAAGCCATCACACTGATGGGTTTATCAAGCTACTAGCCAATCCATCACATTGTTGGTTTTAACAGACTACTCAGCCAATCCAACTAAAAGTTGGGTTTATCAAGCTATCCAGCCAAGGATCACACATGACCAAATGTACATCAAGACACAGCCAAGCCAACACGTTGTTGGGTTTATCGGGCTGCTAAGGCAAGCCAATATACAATTGAGTTTATTAGGCTGCCCAGCCAAGCCAATATACCATTGGGTTTATCAGGTTTTCAGCCAAGTCAATCTACGTTTGGGTTTATCATGCTGCTAAGGTAGTGAAAAGGCTGAACGGCTAAGCTAGTGGCTCATTCACAAAGCTAGGGACACCTCAAATGGACTGGTATCCACAATACCTACACACCCAACACAAGGAAGTATCTCCTTCTCTGCTACACAGTCCCTCGGTATATACCTTCCCTTCCAGTGCTCTTTAGGATAAGCATAGAAGATTCACCAACCACTCTTATATTTTTGTGACGTTCCTCTCTTCACTAGGTTTATCAAGCCAATTAGGTGTCTCTTCCACTCCTAAGTATTGCATACAGTTTAGACCCAAACCAAGGTACACATAACAACAAACCACACGGAGACACAGCAACACAGGGCGCTGCTCTATAACACGGGAAAACACTGCATAAATGCATAGAAATACTCTGCTAGATCTCGCTGCGTGACAAGGAAGAAATATGTGTGAATATGAACAATTGAATCCTGTGTGAATGAGGATAACACTACTGAACAAATCATTCTACGACTCAGGATAGTGAATAATGAATCCCATGGAATGGAATGGAAGAAATGACCAAAACATTTTGGGTGACTCAGGAAATGATGGACTGGGCATGCATTCACATGATTACTTGCTTCATAAGCAAGAATGTGGCTTCCCCATACTGTAGGCTTGCTCAGACATGAAATCTTATTGCCATACCTCACCCTGCCCAAGGCATTAAATGCCTCAACCAACTTCTGGAAGAATTGAATGATTGATTAGAGAGGACGAAAAGCGTAGATGAGAGCTTATGGGTTCTCTCATCGACATCTAGTCTCCCCTATTGGATCAAGGGCTTGGGTAATTCCCCTCCCTATTCCTTGTGAAATCATGCCCCCATCTCTTTTGTTGCAGTGCATATCTAGTTGTGGTATTTTATTAAATTGCATATTGACATGATATCTCAAAAATATATCGTTCCTGACCAGCATGAGAACCATCGGCTTCAACCTTGATCGTCGATACATAAAACACCAAATCAATGGCAGGGCCTTGGCCTTGAGCTCCTTGCCATTATTTAATAACAGTAATTACATCATGTACATGTTTAATACCATGGGGTCAAAACCGGGGTATTGCATTCCCCTCCCCCTTACATTAGCACTGTCCTCACTGCTCTGCAAAATTGAACAAAAATGGATGTGCTAATCTCATGGAATCCTCCAGCTCCCACGTAGCCTCATCAGAACCATAGTGCCTCCACTGCACCTTTAGATGTCCAACGACTCAATTTTGAAGCACTATGGCCTTCTTGTCGAGGATGCGCAATGGCTCGTTTTGGAACTCTCCCTCGGGTTCCACTTGAATTTCATTCACTTTATCACATGGTTAGGATCATGTACATAGTTCTTAAGCAAAGAAACATGAAAAACATTATGAGCTCTAGTGTTAGCAGGAAATGGAAGTCTATATGCAATTGGACCTATTCTTTTAAGCACTTCAAAAGGCCCACAATATCTAGGTGGCATCTTGGCACAACTTCCAAGCCTCAAGGAACTCTTCCTTGGCCTCACTCTAAGGTAAACATGATCCCCAACACCGAACTCTCTATGTACTCTATGCTTGTCTACATAGCTTTTCTATCTATCTTGGGCTGCTTTCAAGTTCAGCCTAATCTTTGTAACCTATTACTCCATTTCCTTGAGCGATTCTGGACCAAGCACAATCATGTACATTGGATTATCCCAAGTCACTAGTGTCCTACACCCTCTACAGATCTTTGTATGGACTCATTCCAAATGATGCTTGTTGTCCATTATTATATGCAAATTCTACCAAGTGTAAATAATCCTCCCACTTGGATGGTTTTTCCATCACATACATGTGAAGCATGTCTTCTAACACATGTTTCACCCTCTCTATCTATCCACCGGGTTGAGGATGGTAGGCAGTGCTAAAGTTCAGCTTTGTACCCAAATCTACAAAAAGACCCTTCCAAAAATTGGAAGTAAACTTGGTATCTTTGTCAGAGATTATTGCCTTAGGCAAACCATGCAATTTGAAAATCTCTTTCATGAATATTTTTTCAATGGAATCAGCCTTATATGTGTACTTGATTGGTATAAAATGTGATTCCTTTGTCAACTTTTCCACCACAACCATGATGGAATCATGTTGTCTCACAGTCATTGGCAATCCTCTAATAAAATCCATGGAAATAACTTCCCATTTCCATTATGGGACTGGTAAAGGCTACAATAAACCTGTTGGGTGTTGATGCTCAACCTTCACCTGTTGACATTTCATACACTTATAAATATACTCAGCAATGTCCTTTTTCATTCCTGGCCAAAAATACTTCTTTCGGGATGTAGCAATTGTTTTCTGATATCCTGGGTGACCAGAATATGGAGCTTGATGGATTTCATCCATAACAATTCTCCTCAACTCTGCCACATTTGGAATATAAATTATATTCTTATAAGTAAGGAGTTCATCTCCTTCCAATTTATATCCCTCGTACTTCTTTTCAAGGTTTTGATGCTGCAACTTGTCCTTTATTTGCACACAAATTTCATCCTCAGCAATGTGATTAATAATCTGTTGTCTCAAATCTAGTTGGAAAGTACTAAGAGATGCCACATGCATTTCATGCACCTTCATGTTGAGTGCATCGTCCACCTTATTTTATTTTCCTTGTATGTGTTTGACTTCAAAATCAAACTCACATAAAAACTCCATCCATTTAGCTTGCCTAGCATTTAGAGTTGGTTGATCAAACAAGTATTTCATGTAGATTTTTCACTAGTTTTCAGCCAACAGTTTCAAGTAAAATTTATATCATTGTTTATGACATTCTCAGAAAAACAAAGTGCTAGAAATAAACAAAAAAATTCAGACTTAAAACACTGTTGTAAACAATCTTTTCAGTGACAGGAAATAAAAATCAGCACGCCATTTAATCACACAGAACACTAGGATTTTTGGCCAATGGCCCTGGAAAAACCCACTAGGGGAAAACTAGTAAGAGAGAGAGTATTTTTATTTTTCAGGACAAGTTTATCATTTACAGCAATACATAGAAAATATCAAACCAACTTATCTCAACCCGGAAGATAAATTTATGTCTCGATTTGCGTGCCGAACAACAAAAATCAAACTCTGATTTTTTTCCTGTTTTCTGCGTCAATTTCCATGCTAATGTACAAATTGTATGGATGAACTATACGGGCCTCAAAATCAGTGCCCAAAATTTTTTTTCTCGAAAATCATGCCCAAAAATATGCCTCGAAAACCGTACCATACTGACTGTACGGACCAGCAATAAATGTTGTTGTCTTCTCCTCAATTTTCATGCCCTCTTTGATGTTGTCCTTTCCCTCGATTTGTGTGCTGCAATTTTTCCTTTTGCTTAGGAAAAATGGAAACTTTCTCTCTTCTCTCTCTCAGCTCTCTCTTCTCACTTCAATCTACAAAAGTGAGGCAAAATGCCTTTCCCATGCCTTTTTGAGAAAACCCTAGGGTGAGTCTAATATAACAATGGAGATTAGATTAAATCAAGGGCTGAAATTAAATGCTCATATTTTATTTCTAAAATATTAATTTCACTCACCCACTTAAATTTATCAAAAAGTGACTTTAATGCTCTAAAGTCAAATTAAATGCATTTACTTAAGTCATTTAATGCAAGGGTCACTTTATGTCCCCTCTCTAAGTGACTAAGGCAAAAGTCACTATGGGAACACTTCCCTAGGTACAAAACTAACACTCCCTATTACCGAGGAAGGTGTTCTGCACCACTCCCAACTTGTCTCTGAAGAAGACAAACTTGCCTCTACCCAAAGACTTCGTTAGTATGTCTGCTACCTGCTCATCTATGGAAATGTACTGAAGCATCACTACCCCTCTCTGAACATAGTCTCGGATGAAATGATACATGATCTCAATGTGCTTTGACCTGTCATGAAAAAATAGATTCTCAAAGAGCTGGATGCAACTCTGATTGTCACAGTAAATAACCGTAGGCCTAAGCTCCTGACCAAATAAATTCACCAGCAACTTGCGAAGCCACAAGACCTAGCAGCTGGCCAAACTGGCTGCCATGTACTCAGCCTCTGCAGTACTCAATGCAACATATTTCTGCTTCCAAATGAACCACGACACTGCTATCGAGCCCAAACTGAAACAACATCCAAAAGTGCTCTTCCAGTCTACCACACTTCCTGCCCAATCTGAATCTGTATAGCCAACCAATATGATCCCCTCTGATCTCCTGTAGTCTAAATCAAAATACATTGTCCCTAAAAGATAGCGCAACACATGTTTTGTAGCGACCCAATGCACACTCCTAGGATTAACCATGAACTAGCTAAGAGTGTTCACTGCAAAACACAAATATGGTCGAGTGTTGACCAGATACATCAATGACCCAATAAGCTGACAGTATAAAGTAGGATCCACCAACTCTCCCTCAAAAGCATGAAGCTTCTTCCAGTTGGTGATCATAGGTGTCAACATAGGCCTACAATCCTCCATCCTGAATCTCCTCAAAATATCAACTACATACTTTCCCTGCCCCAGGAAAATATGTCCAGGCTCCTGCCAAACCTCCAATCCTAAAAAATAATGCATCGGCCCAATATCATTCATCTCGTACTCTGCCACAAGATCCTTCTTGCAAGCTGTAATGGGTCTCTCTCTCCCTGTAATAAACAAGCTAGGTCATCAACATATAGCAGAAGAACAAGAGGATCATCTCCAACCATGATGAAGTAGAGATTCAGATCTGCTTCACTCTTTTGAAACCCCATACTCAGCAAGTAAGAATCAATCTTGGAGTACCAAGCTCTTGGAGCTTGCTTCATCCCGTAAAGGGCCTTCTTCAACCTGCATACATGTGTCTCTCTGTCATGTATCTCGAAGCCCTGATGTTTCTCAATGTAAATCTCCTCCTGTATGATCCCATTGAGAAATGCGGTCTTCACATCCATCTGATGGATCTTCCAACCCATTTCTGCTGCAATGGAGATCAAGTTCCTGATAGAAGTATATCGAGCAACCAATGCAAAAGTATCATCATAATCAATGCCCTCAACCTATGAAAACCCTCACACTACAAACCTGACTTTTTACTTCTCCACACTCCTATCTGCCGCATGCATCAGCTTTTAAAGCCAACGAGAATTCACCACTGAATTCCCCTGCAGTCTCGAAACAATCTCCCATACATCATTCTTCATGATGGAATGGTACTCATTCATCATGGCATCTATCCATACTGAATTCTGGGAGGCCTCCTCAAAAGTAGAAGGCTCTGAATCTCGTGTACAAGCCACCAACACCATACCCAATCTGTCAGGCATCTTGATGGCTCTCACCTTGTCACCAGGTGTCCCATCCTTTAAGGTATCCTTCAAGGTCTCTCGAAGAAACTTGGGCTTCTGCTTCCCTGAACAGTATTCCCACAATAGCTTGTCCTCATCTAAAGAGCTACCAGAGCTAGAATCCCCAATCAACTGTGAACCTGAAGCTGGTGTGGGAACACCAGGTGTACCCTGTAATCCTGATATCGATCCTGATCCCAATCCCATGTAAGGTGTACCTGTAAAAGTAGACCCATCACCTGTCATCGAAGACCCAGCTGGCCTAATCACTGAACCTGGTGAACCTGTGCCAACACTCTATGGTCCTATAACCCTGGAAACTTGTGATCTTGACTACTGCATAGATGGAACCTGTGCCACAACCTGAGATGCAGGGACATGCTGCTCTCCCTGTTCTGACTCTCTCGACCTCCTAAAGGCTCGCTCCTCCTCAAACTTCACATCCCTCCTCACCACCACTTTCCTCTGAGAGGGAAGACAAATACGGAAAGCCTTCACAGTCTCATCATAACCCACAAAGATTCCCTTCTCTGCAGTGGGCGCTAACTTTGTCCTCTTCTTTGAAGGGACATGAGAGTAAGTCAGACTACCAAATATATGAAAATGGCCAACTTCAGGATTCTTTCCTGAAAAGCACTCCTTAGGTATCATATTCCCCACTACCCGATGGGGACTCATGTTCTGAAGATATACAGTGGTGCTGCAAGCCTCATTCCAAAGAAAGAAAGGAAGTGACTAGTCATGTAACATAGCTCAGGTTGCTCCAACAATGGACTTGTTCTTCCTCTCTACTACTCCATTCTGCTCTGGAGTATACGAAACTGTCAATTGTCTCCTGATCCCCTCCTATCTGCAAAATCCATCAAACTCCTTGGAGGTATACTCACCCCCATTATCTGATCTCAAGACTCGGATCTTCCTCCTTGTTTGGTTCTCCACAAGAGCTTTAAACTCTTGGAACCCTTGCAAGACTCCCTTGGACTTCTTGCTCTTCAGAAAGTAGATCTAGGTCTTCCTGGAAAGTTCATCAATGAATGTCACATAATACTCATATCCCCTCAAGGACACAAAATACATAGTTCTGCATAAGTTTGAATGTATCAGGTCAAGAGTACCAGCTGACCTTCTATCACTGCTTGGAAAATCAGTCTTGGTATACTTTCCCAAAGCACACCCCCTGCACACATCGCTCTGCCATGTGCTGAACTCCAGTAAACCAGTCACCATGTGCCTCGACAACCCAAAGGCGGGATGATGCAAGTGAGCCATCCTCCTATGCCAAAGCTCACACAAATCACTACTGTTGCTATGTGCTAAAGCACGTTGCGACTGAAATAAGAGCCTATACAGTTTCCCACATCTCTCTCCAATGGAAACTGAAGTAGATGGTCCTGCAGTCTTGGGAAACATATGCATGTGTCCATTAATGAAAGACACCTCAAGATCCTAATCATAGATCATGGAAACTGACACTAGGTTCTTCTTCAACCCAGGCACATACAATACATCTCGTAATACCATGGGACTCATGGACTCCTTCTGAAATGTAATGGTCCCACGTCCAACTGCACTGACTACTGATTCATCTCCCAACACAACCTCCACATCGGTATCTGCCTGTGAAAGCTCAAAGAACATCTCACGAGCACCTGTCATGTGCCTCGAGGCTCCGCTATCTATGTACCAAGTGCTAGAAGTAGATGCACTGTAAGAATTGTTTGTCACACAAGAAAACTCCCTTCGTCTGTCAACATCCACACTAGTGATAATGGATGCTCTCTCTCTCTCAATATGCCCAGTGCATAGTAAAAACTCACTCTGAAATCTAGTTGTAAAATCATCGATCGCAGCTGAAGCAGTTGGCTGCTGCTTCTTCTTCTTGGTCAGACACATAGCAGCATAGTGTCCCATATTGTGACATGAAAAGCACTTCACAGTGCTCATATCTCTCTTCTGCCCATCCTGTTGTTGCTTGGCCCCACCCTTCTTGGGACCCTTCTTGCTCTTCTTCTTCCCCTTCGTTGTCAATGCCACATCCTCCTCATCCCCTCTACTGCCACTACACTGCAAGAAACCCCTCCAATTCTCCTACTAAAAAAAGTCATCGCATACGCTGTCCCAAGATGGTAAGTTCTCTCTGGCCACCAACCCCTGAACAAACACAGCCCAAGGTGTAGCCACCCCATTCAAGACTGTCCGCACTAACTCAGGAGCATCAATGGCCACCCCAATAGCTACAAGCTCATCTCTCACCTAAGAGATCCTAGTAAGATAAGTCATACATGCCTCTCCTTTGACCATCTTGACGTTCTTCAGCTTCTCTCTAAGTTACCATCTTCCTGTTTTCATTAGTACTTGCAAACAAACCGGTCAAAGCAATCCACATTTCATGCGCATGATCCTTCGCTGAAATGTGAGGAATACCATGGTATTTAACAGCATCTAAGATTATCCTCATGGCTTTAATATCCTTCTTATTAAAGGTTGCATCAATGCAAGGAGGAATAGTAATGGGATTTGCTGTAGTGTTTCTAACTACTTCTTCCCACAACTCATTCTCATTCAGCACAAGTAAAATCTGGGCTTTCCATGAGAAAAAGTTCGCTGCCCCATCCAACCTATTCTCGGTTCTCAACCCCACGGAAGTCATTTTCTCAAAGAACAAGTTTCAACAAAATGTACTACTATCAAAAAGGTTTTTCTGAATTCTGGAAATGAATGTTTCACTGCTAAAATTTAATTTTCTGCCACAACCCACTCTAATACCATGTAGATTTTTCACTAGTTTTCAGCCATCGATTTCAAGTAAAATTTATATCATTGTTTATGACATTCTCAGAAAAATAAAGTGTCAGAAATAAACAAAAAATTTCAGACATAAAACACTGTTGTAAACAATCTTTTCAGTGACAGGAAATAAAAATCAGCACGCCATTTAATCACACAGAACACAAGATTTTTGGCCAATAGCCTTGAAAAACCCACTAGGGGAAAACCAGTTAGAGAGAGAGTATTTTGATTTTTTAGGAGAAGTTTATCATTTACAACAATACACAGAAAATATCAAACCAACTTATCTCATCTCGGAAGATAAATTTTTGTCTCAATTTGCGTACCAAACAGCAATATTCAAACTCTATTTTTTTTCTTGTTTTCTGCCTCGATTTTTGTGCCACTATATAGACCTCGAAATTCGTGACCAATTTTTTTTTCTTGAAAATCGTGCCCAAAAATCTGCCTCAAAAACCGTGCATGCTGCCTTGAAAATTGTACGGTACAGACTATACGGACCAGCAATAAATGCTTCTATCTTCTCCTCGATTTTCATGCCCTCTTTGCTGTTGTCCTTACCCTCGATTAGTGTGCTGCAATTTTTCCTCTTGCTCAAGAAAAATTGAAACTTTCTCTCTTCTCTCTCTCGGCTCTCTCTTCTCACTTCAATCTGCAAAAGTGAGGCAAAATTCCTTTCCCATGCCTTTTTGAGAAAACCCTAGGGTGAGTCTAATCTAACAGTGGAGATTAGATTAGATCAAGGGCTGAAATTAAATGCTCATATTTTATTTCTAAAACATTAATTTCACTCACCCACTTAAATTTATCAAAAAGTGACTTTAATGCTCTAAAGTCAAATTAAATTCTTTTGCTTAAGTCATTTAATGCAAGGGTCACTTTATGTCCCCTCTCTAAGTGACTAAGGAAAAAGTCACTAGGGGAACAATTCCCTAGGTACAAAACTAACATTTCATACCACAATTGTCTATCCTTAGCTCAAATTTCCTTCCCATTAAGTAATGCCTCCACATCTTGAGAGCATGTACTATGGCTGCAAGATCTAAATCATGAGTAGAATAGCTCTTCTCATTCTCCTTCAACTTTCTGGACTCATAGCATACCACGTGTTTTTCTTGCATAAGAACTCCTCCAAGTCCTTGATTGCATGCATTAGTACACACCACAAGGTCTTTTTCTGAGTCTGCAATTTTCAGAATTGGTGCACTTGTAAGAATATTCTTCAACTACTGGAAGATTTCTTCACGTCTTGGTGTCCATTCAAACTTTATCCCCTTCTTTTGCAAAGAACTGATTGAATGTTGAGCCTTGGATAATCCTTCAATGAACCTCATGTAGTATCCTGCAAGTCCCATAAAAGATCTCACATCTGTCACATTTCTTGGAGTTGGCCAATTCATGATGGCCTCAATCTTTTCAGGGTCCACATATATGCCCTCCTCTAAGATAATGTAACCCAAATAATGAATTTTACCTTTATAAAAGTCACATTTTCTCAACTTTGCGTACATCTTATGCCCCCTTAGCAATTTCAATGTCAGTCTCAAATGTTCTTTGTGCTCTCCTTCATTCTTAGAATAAATAAGAATGTCATTTAGGAAGACAAGAACAAACTTGTCCAAATACTTGCTGAAAATACTATTCATGAGACACATGAATGTAGCTGGTGAATTTGTGAGACCAAATGGTACCACTACAAATTCATAGTGTCCATACCTTGTTCTAAAGGTTGTATTATGAATATCTTCATCTTTGATTCTTACCTGATGGTAACCAAACCTCAAGTCAATGTTGGAAAATACCTTTTCTCCTCTCATTTGATCAAAAAGGTAATTAATTCGAGGTAAAGGGTATTTATTATTCACAGTAATCTTGTTCAACTATCTGTAATCAACACATAACCTGAGTGTCCCATATTTCCTTTTCACAAACAAAACTGGTGCTCCCCAAGGGGACACACTCGGCCTGATATACTTATTTTCCAACAATTCCTGCAACTGCATTTTCAACTCTCAGGCAATTCTGGTGTGCTCATCCTGTAGGGTGTCTTGGACAATGGTGTTGCTCCAGGCATAAGATCAATTGTAAACTCAATGTCTCTCTTTCGAGGAAGCCCTGGAATTTCATCAGGAAAAACATCCTTGAATTCTTGCAATACATGAAAGTCCTCCAAAGTAGGAGTTCCATTCTCTGTTGCCTCCAAAACATGGGCTGCATACAATCCGCAACCTTTCCTACAAAACTTCTTCAACTCCATTGTTTAAATCTGCCTCACATAAATCACCTTTGGAATTCCTCTTACAACCCTTGGGTTTCCTTTTTCATCTATGCATTCAAATGTCTTGTTGTAACAGTCAAGCTTAACTCTATGCACTTCTAACTAGTCCATCCCAATGAGAATATCATAGGAACCAAGTGGTAGAACATTCAAGTCTGCATAAGTGACTAACCCATCCATGACTAATGGACATCTTTCTACCACTTCACTAACTTTTCTCTTGGTTCCAGTGGCTGGTTGAACTAACCATGATTTGTTATTAATTAATTTCTCAAAGGCACAAACCTCAACAATTCTAGGAGTAATATAGTTATGAGTAGATCCAGGGTCAATCAAAACATCAACACATTGCTCAGAAATCTTTCCTTCAACTTCAACCATAGTTAATTGACTATCTTCCTGGCGGTCCTCTAGGGCTGCATAAATTCTAGGGATGGTCCTTGCTACTTGACCCATTGTTTCAGCTCCTTGGATGTTGTGAGCTTTCCTTACATACCCATTCTCATGCAGATATTTCCTACGCATATGGTTTCTTCCACATCCCCAACATTGGAGTGGTTCTCTGATCTCTTTTGGATCTCTTGGCCTGTCTCCCATCACTCTAGTTGGCTTAGTCACGGCTTGTGATGACTGTCTTTGCTGATTTTGGAAGTGAGAAGTTTTGAAACCTTTCTTCCTTCAGTCAAATTTCTCATTCTTCTTGTCCTTCCATGCCTTATGGAAATCAGGTTTGCTTTTATTTTGATCGTAGCAATACTTGGCCTTCCTTACAGCCTCTTCTAGAGTTCGAGGTTCATCAAACTCAATATTGTCTTTCTATGGATGAGGTAATCCACTTAGGAAACGCTGAATTTTCACTTTATCATCCCTGATGTATCTGACATACCTCAACAACTCCAATAATTTGTTTGCATATTCTTCCATGGTCAACTGTCCCAATTTCAACTAATGGAACTCTTTGATCTTATCATCATAGTACCTATCATAGAGGTACTTCTACTTGAAATATTTCGTGAACTGCTTCCACATGATATTTGTGTCATTAATCTTCTTCACTTACCTAAGGTGCTCCCACCATATAGATGATATTCCATCCAGATTGAAGATGGCTACCCTTGCCTTCATATTTTCCCGAGCAGTCTAAGACTTGGAAATATTTTCTCATCCCAAGAAGCCAAGCTTCAGCTTCTTAACCCGTCTTTACCTCACCATCAAATGTAGGAGGATTTTCTTTCTTAAATTCCCCATGTGAATTGTTATGGTAACGCCTCTTTCTCTTATTCCTTTGAGAAGAAGAGCTTGAACCCCCAGTGGATCCTTCAGAGTCAGATGATCCACTAGAAGACCTTTTTCTTCTTCTGGCACTGCTCCTACTTCCTTCTGGATTCACTGCCCAATTCCCATAGTTTATCTTCCTTTGGATGTCTGTCAAACTCTGCAGCATGGCTACATTCTGCTAATTCTGGTCTTCTTGGTCTTTAATCATTCTTTTATTATCTTCTTTGTAACTTTGCAACTCCACCCTTAGGCTTCTGGCGGTGGTTGCAATATCTGGGGGAGTCTCTTGATATCTTCTCCCATCAGATTATGTTTCAACATTCTCAACTCGAATTTTTCCCCCATGGTATCTACCTCGAGCTCATAGGGATCCTGTGCATCATTCATGTTGTTGATTCTCATGGTCGGGCAAGAACCAACTTTTCCAAACTGCACTATGACTCTGCAAAATGTGTTAATAAACACCATTGTTAGTTGCACAGAAATATCAGAATCTAAAAATCACTTACCGACTGTTCACTGCAATTTTTCTCTCTGCAAACTATCCAACTTATCCCATTTAGGCCCAATGTTGTAACCAATAGCTCTGATACCACAATGAGGCGTACCCTCCCCTCTACATCAGCATATAAGGGAGGAACGTGACCTCACTGCTCGCTCTGAAACCACAATGTCTATATACCCACATGCTCATATACCTGATTGATATGCTTAATAATTTAAAATTTATTATTTATTTCTCTTTAAACATAGTCATGGGCCATGTTCATCATTTAACATTCATGCTTAAGCATAAACACCACTGTAACACTCGTTCCACAGCGAACAAATCCACTCTGCAACCAGAAAATCCGTTTCCGCACTGAAACTGACTTTTCCAACTTCCACCTTCTGGCTTCCGATTTCCCACTTCGGGTAACATAAATCCTGAAATGCGATATGCTCACTTGTCACTTTTCCTCTTTCTGACTTTCGATTTCTGACTTGGGGTAGTGAAAATCCTAAAATGTGGTATGCTCACTTGTCACTTTTCCACTTTCCGACTTCTAACTTTTCGACTTCCGACTTTAGGCTTCGGACTTTAGAAATTTTGAGATACAATACTTTTACTCATTCTCTTTCCGACTTCTGACTTTTAGCTTTCTACTTTCCGTGGACCGACTTTGGGATGCAGAAATCCACAAAATGACTACTTTATCTTTCAGTTTCCCGCTTTCCGACTTCCAACTTTCTGCTTTCTGCTTTTCGCGAGACGATACCGAGGTGCGAAAAAACAATTCTTTTCCTTAACCTTTTTTTGTTTTGTCGATTTCCGCCTTCCGCAGTGAGCACGAGGTGTGGAAATCCAACTTTTGCCTTATCTTTTTCCCATTTTTCCCTCCTTCTGACTTCCGACTTTTGCCTTTCGCAATTGGATTTCGAATGGTGGAAAAACATATTTTTTCCTTAAGATAGCCGCATTTCTGACTCTTGGGCCAGGTATCCAACCTCCATGATCATAAGCAAAATGCAGTGGAAAAATACAAGGCATATATAGATACAAAATGTAGGGACATTTAACAACAGTAAACTCTACTTAAATCTTTAATAAGCATTCAACATATTCAGTACATTCACAAGAAAATATGTTGCAGAAATAAGAATAACCAAAGAATACTTGTTTTGAAGATGAAGTTGTCCCACAACTAGTTATGTCACTGCAACATTCCACCCAACCATAGGCCAGATGTGTTCATCAATCTCTCAACACAACTGCCACCCTCGAGATGGGCATGATTTCTGCAAGGAACTAGGGAACAACAGGCTCACACATAGCCAGAAGATATCAAACACAGTCAAGCCAACCTATAGTTGGGTTTATCAGACTTTCCAGCCAATCCAATACACAATTGGGTTTAGCAAGCTACAGGCAATCAAGCCAATACACTACTGGGTTTATTAGGCTACTTATACAAGCTAGCTAACAGTTGGGTTTATCATACTACAGGAAGTCAAGCCAGCATTCACATTGAGGACCAGCCAAGCCAACTAACAGATGGGTTTATCAGGCTACTGAGCCTAGCCATCACACTGTTGGGTTTATCAGGCTAGTCAGCCAAGCCAACTAACAATTGGGCTTATCAAGTTTTCCATCCAAGGATTACACATGGCCAAATGCACATCAAGACACAACCAAGCCAACACACCATTGGGTTTATTAGGCTGCCTAGCCAAGCCAATATACGATTGGGTTTACCAGGCTGCCCATCCAATCCAATATACCGTTAGGTTTATCAGGATGTCAGCCAAGCCAATCTATATTTGGCTTTATCAGGATGCCAAGGCAATGGAAAGGTAGAACGGCTAAGATAGTGGCTCATTCACAGAACTAGGTTCACCTCCACAAGATATATCTGGACTGGAATCCATAATACCTACACACCCAACACAAGGAAGTATCCCCTTCTCTACTACACAGTAAATCGTGATATACCTTCCCTTCCAGTGATCTTCACAATGTGCATAGAAGATTCACCATCCACTCTTATCTTTTTGTGAGGTTCCTCTCTTCACTAGGTTTATCAAGCCAATTCGGTGTCTCTTCCACTCCTAAGTATTGCATATAGTTCAGACCCAAACTAGGGTACACATAACAACAAACCACATGGAGACACAGCAATGCAAGGCTCCATTCTCTAACATAGAAAAGCACTGCAGAAATGCATAGCAATACTCTGCCTGATCTCGTTGCACGAGGAGGAAGAACTCTACGTGAATCCGAATAATCGAATCCTGCATGAATGAGGATAACACTACTAAACAACTCATTTCGCGACTCAGGATAGTGAATAATGAATCCTCGTGGAATGGAATGGAAGAAATGAACAAAAACATTATGGGCAACTCAGGAAATGACAGACTGGGCATGCATTCACGTGATTACTTGCTTCAGAAGCAAGAATGCGGCTTCCCCAGAATGCAGGCTTTCTAAGACACGAAATCTAACTACCATACCTCGCCCTTCCCAAGGCATTAACTACCTCAATCAACTTCTGGAAGAATTGAATGATTGAGTACAAAGGATGAAAAGGGTAGATGAGAGCTTATGGGTTCTCTCATCGACATCTGGTCTCACCCTATTGGCTCAAGGGTTTGGATAATTCCCCTCCTTATTCCTTGTGAAATCATGCCCCCATCTCTTTCGTTGTAGTGCATAGATAGTTGTGGTATTTTATTAAATTGCATATTTACATGATATCTCAAAAATATACCGTGCCTGACCAGCACGAGAACCATCATCATCAACCTTGATTGTCGATACATAAAACACCAAATCAATGGAAATGCCTTGGCCTTGAGCTCCTCCCCATGATTTAATAACAGTAATTACATCATGTACAATTTTAATACCATGGGGTCAAAACCGGGGTATTACACAAATCATGTTGGATTGTTGTTGCAGTAGTATTTTTGTATTATTTATTCTGAAGCTTCTTAGGCTTGAGTTCTCGATCAAGTTTCCAACATTTGGAAGCATCGTGACCTTTTTTTCTGACAATGAGTACATATAGGTTTTTCTCCTTCTTTCTTCACAGTAGCTATGTGTTTTCCTTTTCCCTTAACTTTAAACTTATTTCCATTTGGTTTGAAAGGTTTCCTGGAAAAAATATCCTTTGTATTCTTCCCCTTAATCTCTATCTGAGTTCCTTGAACACATACCTCATCAAGGTTAGTTGGATAAAACATTGATATCATATGACTTAAATAACTATGCAATCCTCCTATATACTTGAGAAGAGTTTCTTGGGTGTAGATAGGTATACCAAGTAACAATGCTCTTTTATTGAATTTGTTAGAATAGTAGAGTCAAGCTAAACTAGTTAAACTATCTAAGCAACCAACAACATATCATAAAAGATAAGAACTGGAAAATAAAAGGACAAGAGAACATCGATATACGTGGTTCACCCTAATGGGTTACATCCACGGGAAGGTAGTATTCTATTATCTCCTGAATGTGTTCTCCAATCTTACAAGAGAGCAAAGCACAAATACCCCAAAGAATATAGATTATGTACAACAGTGTCACAATAGTACCAATACTACATCAAGAAGATGATTATGTAGAGACTCACTTAACCCTATTATATACTAAGAGATGAGGAGGAATTACTCTCACATATTGCATGTGGGATAATATAATTCTCCAAAATAACATCTCTTAATACAATACCTAGACAAATACTCTACACAAGTAAATACAACACCATATCACTATGGGTTAACTGTATTACTCTTTTACATAAGGTTGTAGACAACTTCCGACATAATACAAAGACATTATTACCTTCCAAGGAATATAATATATTCCAACACTCCCCCTTAATATGGCTGGGAGAAGGGCCCACACTAACACTAAGGAAGGAAGGAGTCATTACTTCTCCCCCTTGATGACAACTTCCGGAAGAACCAAAGATGCAAATAAGAAGAACACTTCAGCTGATGGAATTTGACGATGAACAACCGTTTCTCATTGAATCATGAAAGTGCACACGAACCAGGTTGTACGATGAAATACCCAACAATAAAATGCCGAGAACATGCGACGGAATCCAATCGCAAGATGCCCAGATCACCACAAGAATCATCACAACCATACATGATAGCTGAAGAACTATGATATAACATCCACACCAGTGTATAGATACCTTATGACTATCGATACAATAGAATGTGTGGCTAAGAATACCACAACAGTGTACAAAAAAAACCCAGATGGCCAATACACATGCAGATAATAGACATTCTTCCAATCAAGGTGCAATATAAATATTTGTAGAAGACCTCAAACATCGAAGAAACAAGACCCCAATGGTCTATACATCGAAAATGATATCATACAGATGAACATCATGACTTTAACAGTAGAAGATGGTGCTTCATTATTCCTGGAATAAGGTGAAATCCTAAATAGAGAACTTATCTGCACAAGAACTTTCAAGATTAAAGTATATAAAGAGCATAAAACAAAATTGCTCATACAAAAATGAAAATCCTTATATACCAAAGGTTAGAAAACATCACATAAAGGAATGGCAACATAATATGATCAAATAAAATATTAAATTACTCATAAGGAAAATGAAGGTACTTTTACACATTAAGTGTCATCCACAACATATAAATAGTGAGCCAAAGATTTTACTTAAATATATGAAAATTTAGTCATCAAGCAACTAATCTGAAGCATAGGTGCATTTCTTATTAGTGTGATGTTAATATGCAAGAGATGAATGCCCTGAAAATTTCAATGCTTCCATATAGCAACGTTAGAGACAAGTAGAAACAAGATAACCTCTGCAATCATAAGAAGTAAATAAAGAAGCATCACCAGTTATATGTTTAGATGCATCAGAATACATTATCCATTCCATGTTAGAAGAAGAATTATTAGGTATACCAACATATGCACATAAAGCTATTTGAGAGTCATTAGATGTTTTCCTTTTAGCTTTAGCCATCAAACGTTTTGCTTTAAAACAATTCTTTTCAGGATGGTTAGTTTTACCACAATTTTTACAAAGATCATACACTTTCTTCTATTTACTATTTTCATTAGAAGCATGAGAAGCATGTCCAGAATTAGTATTAGAAGGATTATAACCTTTAGCATTATGAAAACTTTTCTAATGATTCTTATTAAGCAGTTAGAGCTTTATTAGGTGTGAGTTGTCCTGAAACAATTAACCTTTCTTGCTTATTGACCAATCCTTTACAAAAATCATCAAAAGTTTTCTTCGTAGTACTTTGAGACAATTCTAGAGCTCTATTCCTAGTTTGGATGAACATATCAAAACAAGATGGCATTTTATGTTCTACAAGAATAATAAGAGCAGTGTCAATTTTATTATAATCTTTACCACAACTATTTAATTTCTCATTTAAAGTTTTCAATTCAGCAATATATAACTCAACTCTTTTAAATTCAGCAGGTTCGAGGTCAAAGATATTCTTTTCAAGATAATATGCAGAAACATCATCAGATTTATCAAATAAAGAGGAAAGAATTTTCCATACCTGAATCGGGTTGTCTTCTGCCTCAATACTTACCTGAAGACTATCTGCAACAGTTTGACCAATGAGCCCCCTTGCTTGATCACTTTTAGCTTCCCATATAGCCAAATCATCAGCAGCAGTAGGTGTCTTGTGTTCACCATTAACTCGCCTCCAAATATTCTTACTCCAGAGAACATCAATCATCTTTATCTTCCATGCAAGATAGTTAGAACCAACTAATTCAAGAACATAAGCTACTTCGGAAGTCATAATGAGTGAAATTTTGTCAAGAAATAAAAAACCTTAATATTGAAAAATGACAGAAAAACAGTGAAGAAATTGAAAACAGTTACACTTTACTAATCTGAATCTGCAAAAGCACAGTTAGAAACACAGTAAAGAAAAGAGGAGAAACTTTCACTTACAACCCTGTGAAAAAAATGTGCCCAGAAAAGCCCAGTCTTCTGTTATGTTCGCATTGGTGTATTCAAAATGGTTGTTCCAATTCCAAAAACTGGTTATAATAAAAAATGCGTTAAGAAATGACCAAGTTACAACCTTTTTTATAACTGCCATTTTTATTACCGAAAAGAAGCCAAGAAATGCCCAGTTTTCTGTTCTGGTCACGTGGGTGGATCCATAATGGTTGTTCCAATCCCAAAAACGTGTTATAATAAAAAAACTAGTAAAAAATGACCAAGTTACGGCCCTTTTTTATCACTGACATTTTTATAATCGGAAGAAAACCCTTGAAAAAATTCTCCAAAAATCTTACACAACAAGTTAGGGTTAGGGTTAAAAAAATGCAGAAATATGCCCAGATCTGAAGAGAAGCCTAATGGCTATCAGATAGAAAGCAAATCTACAACAAAATGACAATGCCCAAATGATAATTATTATTGATTGAAAGCTATAGAAGGTACTAGATCATAGTAACCTACTCTGATACCATGTTAGAATAGTAGAGTCAAGCTAAACTAGTTAACCTATCTAAGCAACCAACAACATATCATAAAAGATAAGAACAAGAAAAGAAAAGGACAAGAGAACACCGATATACGTGGTTCACCCTAATGGGTTACATCCATGGGAAGGTAGTCTTCTATTATCTACAAAATGTCTTATCCAATCTTATAATAGAGCAAAGAACAAATACCCCAAAGAATATAGATGATGTACAACAGTGTCACAATAGTACCACTACTACATCAAGAATGCATGATTATGTAGAGACTCACTTGACCCTATTATATACTAAGAGATGAGGAGGAATTACTCTCACATATTGCATGTGGGATAATATAATTCTCCAAAATAACATCTCTTAATACAATACCTGGACAAATACTCTACACAAGTAAATACAACACCATATAACTATGGGTTAAATGTATTACTCTTTTACATAATAGTGTAGACAACTTCCGACATAATACAAAGACATTATTACTTTCCAAGGAATATAATATACTCCAACATAATTCATGTATGTATTCATGCACACTTTGTCATTTACCATGCCTCAAATTCTGTCAATCCATCATATCTTGTTGCATGTATCACAATGGATAAAACTGCTTTTTTTAATGCTAATGTGAACTCATACCAAGAGGAGATGATTTTACCTTTTGTGGCAAGATCCTCTTGAGATCTTCTCTTCGACCAAATGAGAGCAGTCCCTCTAAGTCGCAGAGAAGCCAAATGGATTTTAATGTTATCTTTAGTAAACTTTTAAATCCTACAATAAAATACGATTTGATGGATCCAATCATCTAATTTCTCAACATTAAGTTCTCCATTGTACATAGGTAATTCAAACTTAATATCTAGATTTAATTGAGGCACATTAAAGCTATTTTTTTGCTTTTTTTCTTTTCAAATGGAGAATGTATAGAATCATCAAGATAAGACGAAGAAGATGGTGGAGTTTTAGGAGGTTCCTCACCACCTCCTTCTTTTTTACCTTCAGCATAAGATGGACCTCCTTGTTCACCTTTCTTCCGATCTTGATAAAGCTCCTGTACAATTGTTTTCATTCTCATGGAAACTTTAAGAAATTCCCCTTCAGATGGGATAGAAGAAGTTGTTGCTTCTTCTTTTGGTTAATCCATTTTCCTTCTTCTTGAACAAATTTCTGAATCAAATTCTTCAAGTTCTCCTTCACCATGGTGTAGCCTAGTTCTTGTTAACATTCACAAACTCATAATGAAATGGTTAAGTTGTTATGATACCAAACTTTATCTGAAATTTCAGGATCTTTTTAACCATTAAAAATTGCATTTGAAATTTGTATGTTAAAAACTCATAAACATGCTTAAAACTGAAATTTTAAATGCTTAAAATACACATAAGCAAATAAACAATATGGAAAACATAGAAATGAAAGACAATAACTGATAACGGACTTCACCCCTCCTGGGATATGTCTTCGGGCCACTTCCAATGGGAAGATCGATCTTATTAACTCTTCAAAGCTTAAATAAATGGGTTGCTGGAACCACTTCTGTTTTCTATTAGTGATCAGCAAAAACAAACAACACCACTACGATCCTCTCAAAATTTCGAGAAAAATGAGTATAAAGTCGAATATGTTTTCATGAGGCCTCCTCTTGCACATAAATCGAGAAAAATTTGACTACAAAAGGACAAAACAATATGGATTTCCCACCTTGGGATCCATGCCCATTAATGGTTGTACTATGCCTCAGGATCTATGCTCATACTTCGCCTCTAAGTCTATGCAGAACTACTTTCCTTGTCCTTTTTCGTGGCTCCATAGGGTGCTTTTATAAGGTTTTTGAAGTGGTTTTAGGTGCAGAAAGGAGGGCCACGTGCCCATATTTTGGCCCCAATCTCCACAACAAATTTTTAAGATAATACCACCAAATCCCATTCAAAGGATGGGATTTGAACCACTGGTAAATATCAACATCTTTGGGGCAAAGGTCTTGGGGTCAAACCCGCAAGCCTCTCCCCTTCCTTCATAAACTCACTATATTTGTTGGTTGTGTATTGTGGTGGCATTGTTTGTTTGGACCATGACTTGGTTTGTTTGTTGGTCGAACTACCATTGCTCCGTCGGTTACGTTGTGAATTTTCATATGAATTAGCTTTCCATGTATGACACAGCCTCGATGATGGCATATGGGTCGAGGGCTTATCCCTCGACCCCCCTCAACCACCCCCCCCCCCCCCCCCCCCCTTCAAACTAAACAATGTTTCAACTTTATATACAAGTTGTGATCCTATAGTGTTAAGAACTAATGGTGGGAGCCCTGGCTAGGCAGGATTTGTGGAGACGTTGGTCACCCTGGAGATCGTGGGTTCGATTCCCATGGTCTCCAACAATATTTTGATAAACCATACAATAACCTTCCAACAACACTGCCACATAACCTCGTCTGTCAAGTCATTGCCACATCACTAGTTCATCCATGTGCCACCTTGTGGTGTTGCCATGTGGCCTCTGTATGTTGATTGTACCTGCCACATGGCACACTATGGTGCTTCCATGTGGCCTACATACGTTGATTATTCCTGCCACATGGAACCCTATGGATGTGCCATGTGGCCCCCTTTTTCCATTTTTACCACATTTAACCCTTTTTGTCGAGATTTCAAAACCCAATAAATTTTACATCTAGAGATTGTTTCGCACGAAACGAACGTTGTCAGAAATATCTTGACGATCTCTTTACACCTGTAAGATTTAATTCATTGTTTGAATACTCTCATTCTAATCAAACTTTGAGATCCTCCTGGATCAACAAATTCCCTCATGTTTTGCTTGCATCTAGAGTTGACCCAGTATTACTTTGCTTGTAATTGGTAGTGCTCTATAGTGCACATGTGCAAGCCTTCAGTGACACAATTCACTCGGTTCCATAGATTCATGAACCAAGGCTTGTTCTAGTTGTCCATTGAATTTGTATAGGCCTCCCTCTTATTTCCCAATTATGGTTGCATCATCTATTGTCTTGCCTATTGGCCACATTAGTATTTGGCCATCAATGAATGCAACATGAAATCCTTTAGCGTTTAAAGCTAAAATGGAGAGGATAATTTTCTTCAAACCTGGTACGTTGAGGACATCCTTCATCTTCATTGATTTACCTAAATCCAACTTGTAAGAGGCTTCTCCACTCCCTTTTATGGGATACTGGTAGTCATATTCAAGTTTCACTTTGTGAGGTGACTCGTGTTCCATTAGGTTGATAAAATATTCTTTGTACCCTTTCATGTGTTTGGAATATCCAATATCTATACGTCAATCATTGCTTCCATGGGTGATAGTACCTATAAGAGCTGAGATAAAAACATATTATTCGTCACTTTAAGAATCTTCTATTGTTCTTGTGTTTGTTGGTTCATCATCTTTAGCAATATGTGCATGATTCCTCTTCTTGTTGATGTCCTTAGTGGATCCTTTGTTTTTGGAACAATATTTTACAAAGTGGCCTTTCTCAACACATGTGAAACATCTGAGATTGAAGTAGTCCCTTTGTGGTGTATGATTCATTTGGAATCTTTTGGGTCTTCTGTGAGGTGTTGGACACAATGGCCACACTGAGAGGGGGGGTGAATCAGTGTGAGAGTTATTTAAATCTTTTTACCTTCTTTTAATCAATTAGAGTATATCAAGCATTAATCACGTAATCATATTCATCATTTAAATCAACCATGAGTCATAAGCACAATCATCACATCAAAGAGACACAAGAATATTTGTAATTTTGATCTTTATTTATTGTACATGGAAGAATACAATCTTCCCGATTACAATCAACAACAATTGATGAAAAGAGCACCAACTATTGTAACAGGACCCAGATTGGTTTTCTTAGCTCCAACTAAGAATGGTTTGAGGAGTCCAATCCTCAAGTGCAAGATTCCACTTGCAAGCTTGATGTGATTGTCATCAATCTATTGCTCAACTACTTTTGTTCTGCTCCTCAACACTGCTGGTCAAGCTGGTCAATCTCTGCTCATCAATCACTGTTGATCAAGATGTTCATCAACTTTTCTCATCAATCACTACTGGTCAATCTGCTCATCTATTGTTTTCTCATCAAATGTCTGCTCATCATCACCCCTGTTGCTGCAACAATGATCAATTTCTTGGTTGTGATCTTCAAGGAGTAGTCATGCATTAAGTTTAAACCATCAATGATCACGTATCATATTAGAGTATGGGAGAGCATACTTTGTCACATAGTATAATCAAGGGTCCACTTCACATGTCACTTATCATAGTATGCATTGTGTAGGAGTGTATCATGCATGCATCAATAAGTATAGAAGTCCATCATCACATCAAAGAATCATCATTTCATGGTATGTCACACATCAATACTGTATTGTGCATCATCATTACATATTATTGTACATGCCCTTGTACACATAAACATAATTAAACCTACCTTGTATAAATCTTCATCAATGCGTCTTATCAACTTACCTTTTGTTGTGCATTCCTGTCATCATTCATCTCAGTGCAAATCCCAGTAAAAAACAAGCTGAGAGAGATCTTCTATTCAAACTGTGGAAGACCTTTAACACACATGTTTTTCAACTTCAGATTGTTTAATCATGTTGTAGGTGTCCAAAAGGGTTATCATGTCATCAAGTATCTTTTCTCTGTTGTTCATACCAAGATCACATTGTATACACTTCATTGTATGATATCTTTAGCATTAGGATTGTTTATTGGAAGAACATCATCATACCATAGTATAGGAATTAAAGGAATGCATAAACTTACTACACCATTGTATCCATTGTATATATACTTCTATGTTTGTGTCACTTAGTAGTGTAAGTCAACACTCATCATATATCAATATATTGGTGTACACAAGGGATCAACAAAACACCATCAACATCATATCACAATCACTATAGATACAAGTACGCCACTGTATTTACTTGATTCTTCACCATTGTATGCACCATTGCTTCATGACATTTAACCCAAAGCTCTCACCTTGGATTCCTTAACTGGACTTGAGCTAGGTCTGTGGAAACTTGACTAAGATCGGATTAGCTAAAATGATTGTGGATGCAATAATATCAAGTATCTTCAGATGTCTTGGAATCTAGATTTAAGTGTTTAGATTGATCTTCTTCTAGAGAAATTCCCGGGTCTAACTACCTTCACAAAGACACTTGATAAAATTCAAATATTTGATCTCTTCCCATACCTTATTTCAGATCTAGTAGTGGGGATTTCTCCTTGGCTACGTGCAAAATCACAGATCATAATGAAGATTTCAACGATAATAAAAAGAAATGAGATAACAACAATAATATTTTTAGGGTTTTGTCACATATATACTACTAACTAATGCAAGAAATAACAATGAACATGCCTTTCTTTTGAATTTGGGCCAGTGCAGACGTCCTAGGAAATGGTCCCGCAACTCCACAGTTTTGGTCTCTAGTCTCTTCCACAGCTAGTTGTTGGATGGGGGAATGGATCCAAATGGGTACGGAGAAAGCTCAACATACACCATGGGAATGGCGTGGCAAAATATGGGAATGGATAAAAGTGTGTGATATGACTAAGAGCAAATGGAGAAAAGTGTTTTGGGGGGTCCTTGTAATACTCCAAAAATTCGTAAAAATTTTTAAAAAAAATTATGTAACATAAAATGTTCGCAATCGTCAATACCTAGGAATAATTAACTGCTAACTGTTACTTTGATCTGTATTAAACTAGAACTAACTATTTTATAAATTTCTAGTTTTGATTACTCACTAGTTTGTTTTTCATAATTCCATGTTTAAGAAATTGATTTATGGTTTGCTGTAACAAGAAACATAAACATAGGTTTATCTTCTAGTACCAAGTTTGTTTACTATCTTATGACAAGTAGGAAAGAACTTCTGTTGATATCAAGGCTTACTTAGCTTATAGCTAACACAGTGAAGTTATGCTTCTGTTACAGGTCTTTTACAGGTAAGAATTTTTGTTACCAATTTTCCAGATCGAGAATATCATTTCAACTAGCATAGAATAAAATGCTAGATAAATATTTGTTTTACAGCTTGAGCAAAATAAGAGGTATCGTTGATCTTTATTGTTTAAAATCTCCATATTGATAGTAATTACAGTATTTTACTAAACTGAATTTAGCTAAGTTACTCTTACCATAACAAAACTTGTGCGTTTAACTTTCCTCCTGCTATTTTCAGTTTTAAGCCTGTAAGTAACTCTAGTGATAGGCATCCCGTAAAGCAAGTTCCTTTGTTTATATAATTGATACTGAAATAACCTCCCAGTTTCGTGTTTCTACAATTATGGTGTTAAGTTAGATAATCTACAATCTGAGTATGGACAATAAGCATATTATCTTAAGGATACCCATAGAGCTAGTACTTAAAGTATAAGTTTGTTTTAAGTTATTTTAGTATCTATTAAATTAAGATGCACCATATAAAACTTGTGTTTCTTTAATTTATGTAAAGAAAGATGAATTATTTTCTTATATCATTTCTCATCTCCTCAGGTGCTACTAAGAGAAAACAACATCTTAGTATTTTTATCCGTAATATCAATTAAATATCTAAGCCATCATGCTAGCTATGCATCTTCTATAGTTGTAAGATTTTGTATAATTAATTTTATTTGTTATACTTTCTTGCTACAAGGTATTTTCATTATACAAATTTACCTTGGATGGTTTATTGCTTATGTTTTTCTTAAACATTGCAAAGGTTAAGAACTTATACTAAAACCCTAGTATAATTACTACCTATATTCTTAAATTGTTAGGAATACAACCATATACAATGACCAAGATGCAAGGTAAGATAAATTATAACCATGTTATAGTATAGTTTTAATGATTCAAGTTTATTGTTTTGCAGGCTACTTTGGAGGTGTTTTAGACTATATCCAAAAAACCCATCCTTGCAAATAAGATTTGGGCTACGTGGTCGATGCTCAGTCGATAGGGTTTTGAATTTGGAGTTTCTACCATATAAGTTTCTTTTAAACCCTAAATTCTCGCTTTACCTAAACTTTTACCTTGATTTGGAAGAGAGGTCACAGGGTCATGGACGCTCAGCCTGTTTGTCAAACCACTGTGTAAACCTTCCTGCCGGTAGTCTTTCTCTTTTTCATGTAGAGGTATAGTTGGATACTTTCTCTGGTTTTGTAACCAAACTCCTCTTCTCGCCATTTCCTAGCTCTTAACAACGATGCACCTGCCATTTCTTTGCCTCTGCAAGTGTTGTTATTCGATATCTGGTATTTTGGTCAGATAAAGAGATGAGCATGGCTCTTGGGTTGTCGTAGTGCAGTCTTGTTGGTTTAGGGTTTAACTATTTTTATTGCTTAACTCTCAATGTGGCATTTGTCTTTACCCATTGTGGTTTCGGTTTTTAGTCTTGAGCTCTATATGTCGTGTTTCCTTCTGTCAGAGCTTTCTTGAAGCTCGTTGTTCTCTGAAAGGTAGCTAAGGGTTTGAAAGTGAGCACTGTGTGCTATAAACTTTCCCGACAGTGCCTTCTTGAAGCTCATTGTCTTTGCAAAAGGTGGCTAGGGTTTTGAAATGACTATCCTAATCACAGCGATGTCAAAGAATTAAACCCAGGTATAAATCCTTCAGTTTTTATCCAATTTTACATTATTAAAGTTTATTATTTCTCTACAGAGGGTTTTAAAAATAACTGTGGTTATTTCTTGTTCACAAGCTCCCATCCGAATGATAGATCCTAAGTGGAAAGATGCAAAGCAACGGGGCTCCACCAAAGCGATTCTTCTGGTAATCCTTGGTTTCATCGAGGTTCCCCTACAGTGGTGTAAGGTGTTGAATTTTACTTGATGGAGTTCATTGGGTATTTTTTTGGTTTTCATCTCGGCCATGATGTACTGTATTGTAAAACGTCGAAATGCCAGGGGCCGATACTAGATGTTTAGTTCAGTTTCTTGAAGCCCTGATAGTTGTTTAGAAAGGAAAGATTAGGGATTCCATGGTCGAGACAATTTCCTTCTCTGTTGTAGATTTTGTTTATAGTGATGTTGTTTTTCGAACATGATCTTAAGCCTTGTTTTTTTGGTGTAAAAGGCCATAGGAGCGTAACTGATATGACTCAGTTTCAGGATTTTTAACTTACACTTAAGGCTTGGATAAGCCTGAAACTTAGTATTTTGTAATTTTTGTTTTTGGATAATATATATGTATTGTTAATGTGATTTTTAAATATTAGGGCAGACTTGTACTGCTCAACCATTCTAGTTTAATCCTTGTGAATTAAATCCATCACAGATTATTGTTAAATTAAATTAGTATTTATTTTACTTTTGTTTAAAATTGTAACTACAGATTGAACAATGGTATTTAAATCTTATTTCGATTATTACTGTCAGTACTAGATTTCTGCAATAAATAATAGAGGAGAAGAAATTTACTAAATAACCTAATCTTTACTGTATGCTCTGAGTGTGATAATATGATAACAAATTTTTTATTATTATCTTACTATTGTTTCTTATGAGTAAATGCTGGCAATTTCATACAGTCATCCAATTGTTGCTTATGGATACAGAAGATAGAGTAATTAGGTTTTTCTTTATGCCAGAAGAAAGAAGAACAATTTCCCTGCTAACAAAGAGGGCTGATAAATTTGGTTTGTAAATATATTTACAGTTCTTTTAAACAGGTTTATTTATAAACCCTAATCCCTCTTAGAATAATTACAGAGTTAGTATTCCATCTTTGGGGTTACAATAGTTTGCATTTTTACTTAGATTAATTTATTCAGTAAATGTTTTAGCCTTGTATATTGTTTCTTTAAGTTAGTCTTAGTTATGTTAATTCCTATTCAAATAATAACTGTTAATTATTAAAATAATAGACTTATAAAAATAATTTTATCTACTATGTAAACCATTACACAGACTAGTGTTTTATACCCTTAGCTCTTTCCTAACTGTTTGTGTTTATTTTGTTCAATTACTCTAACTAAATGAAAAGTATAAAAGAAATCATACAAAAAATTTATACATATGAACTTATAGAAAATAACAAATTCATATGCATGCATACTTCATTTGAATTCTTTATCTGAAATTAAACTAACCTATTGTACTAGAGTACTACCTTATGAAAGGTGTGGAAAAATACAGTTTAGGTATTTTATTTCTATCTATGAGTTAAATTATAAATTCTTCTAATCATTTACCCTAATCTAGCTAGTCCAGAACTTACTATCTTTTCATAGCATATACATTTCTCCTAACCAACCCTAGCAGCAATATGAACAAAACCATATCATATCATTGATAAAACTTAAACTTTCCAGATAACTGTAAATACTTAGATAGCTAAATAAAACAAGTAGAACCTAGAAATATAGATGAGGTGACAACAAGTTAAGGAACCTGTTCCTCTCAACCAACTCCTAGAGAAAATCTGGACTGCAATTCCCAGGACGCCTGAGCTTGTCTCCTGGTCCAACTGGTAGAAGCACTGGGCAAGAGATGTAGTCTATTGATCCTATGCAACTCCACTAAGTGTTCAGCAATAAATCAATTGTGCATGCAGCAGTATGAACTCAACTTAGAATAGCTGCACTAGTTCAGGTCTTCTGCACTTTTCCACTCAAAACATACTTCAGCTAGTCCCCTCCATCGAATTTCTTGTGCACTTCATTCACTCAGAATGTTCACAAATCCAGAATGAGCAGCCTCAACTTTCTTCAATGGGAAGTTTTATTAGCATGCCTAGGTCTTTTGGGTCGGCTTTTACTTAATGAGCCTGTTGCAGCTGCAACTTTCCTCCCCAAATTTCTTAAATTTTGGACCCCTCCTCATGATTTTGCTTTGATCGTTGGATCCTTTGTGTTTTGGGCCTGGTTTTAATTTAGATGGTTGTAAAAGCTTAACTCTCACCCAAGGTTCGATTTTTTATCGCGTTTGGAGTCTATGGTGGATCACAGATTTTAAGTTTGCTTTTGCTTGTTGATCGAACCAGTTGTTCTTTGTTGTGGGTCGCCGTTGCGGAGGTATGACAGGTCGCTGTCGATTGTTGAATGTTTAAAGCTGACCTGAAACACTTAGTTTTTTCCATTGGATCGAGAGTCTTTCTTGTCTTGATCGGAATCTTTAACCTTTTTCCCGTCCGTCGTTGCGGCTCCTAAAGCGATTTAGCACCCGAAGTTCAAATCGTTCCGACTGTCAATTAGTGTTTGCCTGTTTAGCCACGGAACCGAAGCTGTTTCTCTTCCGTCGTTGCGGATGGGAAAGCCATTTGTCTTTCGAAACGTAAATCCATCCGACTTTCGACTTGCATCGCATGGCTCTAGCCTTCTCTTTTCCGCTGTTGCGGCTCTCAAAGTCTTTTGGCTTCCGAAGTACAAATCCGGCCGACTTCCGATTAAAGCCTCTCTTGCCCGCGTTTTGCTTGTCCGTAAATTGTGCCTTTTCCGCCGTTGCGGCTGGGAAAGCCTTTCGGCCTCCGATGTTATTTCCTTCCGACTGCCGACTTTAATTTTTCCCACCAGTGAGTCTCCTGTTGACCGTCGTAGGCTAGGTTTGTCAAGCCCACATGTGGTGCGCCTTGCCATTTCCTTGTGGAATAGTCGTTTCAATTGGTAATATTTATTGTTTTGGAATAATGTTTGTCGATTTGATTGCAGGCGGTTTTGAAGAGATCAGTCAATATACCGTGGTGCGGAGAAAGACGGACCGTTTTGGCAGAAGTATAACTGAAACCAGGGGGATCGCCGGGAGGGCCAAGGGAGTAAAAGACGAAAGCCGGAGCTATAAATGCACGGACCCAAAAAACTGATCAGTTACCCAGTGGTTCATGATTGCATACAGACAATATAGAGGAATGTGAAATGTTTGGGACACTGAAAGATCATGCGTCTGGGGAAAACTGAAGCGCTTTGTGAATGTAGTTTAAATATTTGAAAGCAGGACTTAGAAAGGGCTTTTTCTCTTGGAAAAATTTGTAAACTCTTTTGCTTGTAAGAGGAACTACTTCATTTTACAGTCAGAAAGTGCAACTTTTTCCGACTAGAGAGAGCGAAATGTGGAATGTATCAATGGGACTAAATGAATAATGTTGAAGAGGAACTATTTCGTTTTTAGCTGTGTTTCATTTACTGTGAGAGTATTTAACTTCCTGAACCTATGTTCTTGTTGAATGTTCTTTAGTATCTTTTGGGATGTTTTCCACTGTGAGTAATAAATGTTGTTCATAAAATAATCGGTTATCTGGTTGTTTAAATATCTGTAATTGTTCGTGTGTATTGAAAGAATTGTCATCTAACTGTAACTCTTCATAATGCATGTACAAAATGTATTACTCACTTACAAGTGATAATCCTGCTCCCTAGGGATAGTTTAGGTAGTTAGTTTCTTTTTCTTGTTGTCTATGATTGGGATGCTAGTGAGTCTAAGACAAGAGGTAAGAACCTGCGCATCACATTGTGACTGCTCCTCGCATCTTATCACCCTGCATGGTAAATTAGGCACTTGCATATCATACATTAAGTCAAAAATACAAAATTCACGGTGGACCGGGCCGCAACTGGTAAAGCCTTTGTTTTGTTACTTTGACCTACGATAGCCGGACCGTAAACCGGACGAATTCCCTATACCAAACAGTCAACAGGCTAGTTGGGAACGTTGACTGGGGAGAATCCCTTACTGTTGTCGCCTGAGAATTTCCAGGCCCCAACAGTTTTGGCGCTAGAAGGAGGGCCGCCAGTGCATGGCTGGCCGAGGAAACCCGTTTTCCTGAGAATATTCCACCGGTAACAGTTCTGAAAGTAGTGGGTTTCATAATCCAATTCCAGAAGAAATAGAACATCTATATTCTGTTGGGAATGAAATTGTTGATGATCTAAGAAGACACACCAGTGCATACGTAAAGAAGATTGGAGGATTGCCAATCATCCCTGAACTGCCCATAAGAGAGTATAAAAGGAAATATCGCCCTGTAGCAGAAGACTCAGTGTTGGTTGGAGATTGGGAAGAGCTTGTAGAAATATCCTTACAGGAAGCTGTACTACCTTTGAACCAAGAAGGTCCAGATACCCCTCAAAGTTCTCCTGCTCACACTCCAGTTGGCTCATCTCGACACTCTCCACCCAGACTCATGGTAGGAGTAAATGCTAATCCACCACCTAACCCACCAAATCCACCACCTGCATGGAGAGCCAGATCACCATTAAACCTTACACCTCCTTTACATGACCTACCGCAAGCTTTTGACAAGATGTTGCCCAAGTTTGATCCCAATGAGAAAATACTAGTAGATGATCACCTACAAAGCTTTTACTTGGAAATTGAGGGATTGAGGGCCGGGGAACATGAAGACGTGGTATGCAGACTGTTCCCGCATACCCTTAAAGGAGCTGCAGCATCATGGTACTTTGGATTTCCTGCTAACTCTATCCCTGATTGGGATACCTTCGAAAGAATTTTCAGAAGTAAGTATGCAACTCAGAAAACTCATGCAGTTCTCATGAAAGGGTTGTGCGCGTTGAAGAAAGAAAGAAAAGAAAAAGTGCACAGTTTCACTCAAAGGTTTGCAACATATCTCAAGAACTTCTCTGAAACAGATAAGCCTTCAGACAAAGTTCTTATTGAATACTATACTTCAGCTTTAGGCCCTGATTTGGCCATGTTTTCCAAAGGTAGGGCCAAACCTACTTTGACAGAAACATATGAAGAAGCAGAAGTGGTGGAAGCTGAGAGAGAGAGCATTGAAGACTATCTAGAACAGTCTGGAGAGAAAGGTACAGGAAGAAAAGCCGTATTGTTTACTAAGCCTAAGGAAGAAAAGTCTCCAGATTTGGAAAATATGGCCAAAATGATGCAGAAGCTTTCCAATAAAATCATAGATATGGAGAAAGAAAAGGAAGCACAAAAGTTTTATAAGCCATATTATAAGAAAAGAGAGGATAACCACCAGCCCCAACCTCC
Source organism: Pseudotsuga menziesii (assembly GCA_001517045.1). NCBI lineage: Eukaryota > Viridiplantae > Streptophyta > Pinopsida > Pinales > Pinaceae > Pseudotsuga > Pseudotsuga menziesii. The sequence continues at coordinate 384,106 of LPNX010678195.1, forward strand.
TCCTCACAATACGGAATCTATGAATTTAACGGAGGTAGGCTTGAATAATTTTTGCACTTTCCACCAACAGCCACACTCTGAGAAGAATTGTCCTCAGTGGATAAATTCGATGACGCTGGTCATGAATCAACTGTTAGGTTCTAGGTTGACAGAAGAGGGACATGAAGAAGGGAAAGAGAATTCTGCCTCTTCATCTACCAAAGAACAGGAAGAGGAAACCATGGCTTTATGGAATTCTGTCTCACTATTTGATGCTGAAGAAGAGAAGACTCGGGGGTGCAAAGACGTTATGGAAACCAACGTAGCCACGAGGAGCCAAGGGACGGTTAAGGAAGACAGCCTTATACTCCCAAAGATTAAGAGGCTGCAGAGAAATGTTAAGAAGAAATTTCAAGACAAATCTTTGGCTGATAAAATTCCAAAGTTCACTATCACCAGCCAAGATCCTAGGCAGAGTGACCGGCAGGCCAAGCCCAGTGAAGAAAATGCTGGAAAACCCCATCCCATTGAGCAGCCGATGGGTTATGACATTGTGGAGGATTTAAAGAAGATAAAAGCGACTGTGTCACTATTTGAAATGTGTAAAGTGCCGCAGCAAAAGGAACGGCTGTTGAAAGCACTGGAAGCATCGGATGGGGAGCTACCCGCTAATAATCAACCTCAAGAAGAAGAGGAAATTGGGGAAACCAGCGTAGGAGGTAAGTCTAAAAGCAAACATCCACCTTTCCTCCTCACGTTTGAAATTTTCAATCATAATGTACATAACTGCTTGGTGGAATCAGGGGCATCGGTAAATGTTATACCCATATCAATTTGTAAAAAGATCAATGGGCAGCCCAAACCATCCACGTGGAGGGTGTTTCAGCTGGACAGGACAGATGTAAAGGTAATTGGTGAGCTGGAAGATGTCCTAGTTCGTCTGGCATCTAATGACAAAGTATTCCAAGTTATTAACATCGTGGTGGTTGATATACCAGATGCTTACGGTCTCGTCCTGAGCAGAGATTGGTTGGCCAAATTAAATGGATATTTCGCCTCAGATTGGTTGCATCTGTGCTTTCCATACAAAGGAAGTCCGAACCAGATCAAGATTTTAAGAGAGCCTCACATGAAGTACAATGTTACTCAACTGGAGGAGAAGAATGTACCAGTGGATTCTGTATTGGGAAACTATTTTATTGAGTTGGAACCAAGTAATTACCAAGCAGAAGAAGCCAGCAACACATCTGATACCCAGCCTGATCTCCTTCGATTCTCACAGGCTGATGAGATTGACTGTAAAATAGTAGACTTAGCAGTAGGAGTAGATTCATTTTCGTAGTTAATGATTTTTGGACTTTATTTTTCGATGGCTCTAAGACATTAGAAGGGTCAGGGGCTGGCTGTGTCCTGATTGACCCACAGAAGAATAAACATTTCCTTTCATGTAGATTAGAGTTTGAGTGTACTAATAATACAGCTGAGTACGAAGCACCGGTGCAGGGACTAAAGAAGGCAATTGAATTAAAGGTAAGTAATCTAAAAGTTTTTGGGGATTCTGAAATTATTGTGAAACAAATCCGGAATCAGATACATTGTATTTCTCCTCACTTAAAAGCTTACTAGAATGAGGTATGGGATTTGCTGAAATATTTTAATGCATTTAACATTATTTCAATTCCAAGAATTAAAAACGCAGTTGCTGATATGTTGGCCACATCAACCGTTAGACTCGTACCCACTAATAATCGATGTTCTATCAAACTAATTTTCAGGCCCTCTATACCTGACATGATTACGAACCTATGAGTGTTCGATGATGACCAGCAGATCATAGAATGTTTAACGAACGATGAGGTGTTTAAAGGAGCGATCATAGACGATGAAGAGCATCAGGCTGAGATGAAATACGATAATTTCATTCCTAAAGGAGTCAGAACGTTGGAAAAAATGTTCGATTTAAATGAAAAATTCAGAAGACCACCCAACGTAAAGACCCACGGCTCATCTCTGCAGTTTGAGTTGATTAATTTAGGGACTGAAACGAATCCCAAATTTGTGAATCTCAGAAAAGGCTGTTCACCAACCGAAAGAGACAAGTTCGTCAGTTTGTTCAAACAATATAAAGATGTTTTCGCATGGACATACGAAGACTTGAAAACATACGATACTAGTATCATCAAACACGTCATCCCCATTAAAGCAGGCATCAAGCCATATCAGCAGCCGTTGAGGAAAATGCATCCAAAGTTGGAACCACTGGTTTAGAGTGAAGTGAAGAAATTATTGGATGCTAGAATCATTTTCAAAGTCAGACACTCTGAGTGGGTGTCAAATCTGGTACCAGTAAGAAAAAAATCTGGGGAAATCAGACTCTGCGTGGATTTCAGGAATCTAAACCACGCTTCTGATAAAGATAACTACCCTGTGCCACCCATGGAGCAATTGTTGCAAATGGTCTCTGGTTCTGAACTGTTATCATTATTAGACGGTTTCTCTGGCTACAATCAAGTATTAGTATCCGAGGAAGACAGGTTGAAGACAACGTTCAGAACCAAGTGGGGAACCTTCGCCTACAGAAGAATGCCCTTTGGGCTGATAAATGCTGGAGAAACATTTCAGAGGGCTATGGACATAGCTTTCCACGGATTGATTGGACGAAGTGCTGTAGTATACCTTGACGACATTACCATATTCTCGAAGAGAAGAGGAGAGCACACGTTTCACTTAAAGCAAATTTTCGACCGCTGTCGTAAGTATGGCATTTCACTCAATCCTAAGAAGTGTGTATTCGCTGTCACGAAAGGAAAGTTGTTGGGTCACATAGTTTCAAAGAAAGGAATTTCTATAGATCCAGAAAGGATCAAGGCCATTGAACAAATCTCCTTGCCCCACAATAAAAAAGGGATTCAATCATTCATGGGAACCATAAATTTCGTACGCAGGTTTGTGCCTAATTTCGCTCAGACTGTGAAGCCGCTGCAGCAGATGGTCAAGCAGAATGCTCAATTCAAATGGACCGAAATTGAGAAGAATGCTTTTAGCAAAATTAAAATTGTTGTTGCGCACGCACCCTCCTTGAAAATCCCAGACTTTGATAAGGACTTTATTATATATACTTTTGCGTCCGATGATTCACTGGCAGTCGTGCTCACCCAAAAAGAAGAAGGGGGGATGAATTCCCAATCTCCTTTATGAGTACTGGTCTACAAGGGGCCGAATTAAACTACCCATCTATTGACAAACAAGCGTACACAGTATTCAAAGCGGTAAAGCAATGCAGGCCTTATATATTAAAGAATCGAACCAAGGTAATAGTTCCCTACCCAGCCGTAAGATCTCTTCTTATACAGAAGGAATTAGGAGAAAGAAGAGACAACTGGGTAACAGCTCTTCAAGAGTATGACCTTGAATTCAAGCCAGCCTCTATTGTTAAAGGTCAAGGGTTGTGTAAATTGATGACTAAAAGTGGGAACAATGAAGAACAAGCCTGGGGGGATGAGGCCGAATTACATGTAATGGATGTATGTCCTTTATTTACAGCTCCCGAGTCTTGGTATAGAGACCTTGTACATTACCTACAGGCAGGGTTGTTACCTGAACATTGGAATTCCAAGCAAAGAAGAGCGCTGCGTCTTAAATCAGCATCTTATCAAATTGTGGAAGGGGTATTGTTTAGAAAGAATTATGACGGAGTTCTTCTCAGATGCCTAGAAAAGGAAGATGCGAAGAAAGTGATGACAGAATTGCATGACGGTCCTGCTGGAGGACATTATTCAGGGGATACCACAGCCCACAAAATCCTCAGGGAAGGTTACTACTGGCCTGCGCTCTTTAGAGATGCACACGCACATGTCAGGAAGTGTGATATTTGCCAAAGGTGTGGTGGGAGACAACCTAAAGCAGCAGCACCTCTAAAGCCTGTGATGATTACCGAACCATTCGAGCAATGGGGACTGGATATTATTGGAGAAATAAAACCGAATTCCTCTTTGCAGCACAAGTACATTCTGACTGCAACTGATTACTTCACTCGCTAGGTCAAATCTATCCCACTACGCAAGATAAATGAAGACGAGGTCATCAGCTTCTTGCAAGACCACATCATGACCAGGTTTGGAGTTCCAGTTTCGTTAGTTTTTTATAATGCTAAGTACTTTTCATCAATTAAATTGACTGCTTTTGCTCATGATAAAGGGATAAAATTGCATTATTCTGCTAATTACTATCCACGAGGAAATGGCCTGGATGAATCCTCTAACAAAAATTTGATTAGAATTTTAAAGAAGACTGTGGTAGAAAACCAGAGGAGTTGGCACTCAGCATTATCAAATTCCCTTTGGGCTGATAGAGTCACCCCCAAGTCTACGATTGGAGTGTCTCCGTATACCCTTGTCTATGGAAAAGAAGCCATCCTTCCTCCCAATATCATGCTACCATCTTCCATATTAGCTCAAGAGTCTAGAGGGTCTGATGATGAAGTTTTACAGATAAGAATATATAATCTCCTGAAAGCATAAGAGGCTAGATCTAAAGCCAAAGAGCGATTTAAGCAACAACAAGAGTCAATTAAGAGATGGTTTGACAAGCATAAAGCTGGGACAAAAGACTTTGAAGTAGGAGACTTAGTCCTCAAATGGGACCACCCCCATGATGAGAAAGGAAAGCATACCAAATTCCAGCAATTGTGGGTAGGCCCTTTTCACATTGCAGCCAAGCTTGGTCCTTCTACTTACAAGTTGCAAGACCTGCAGGGGTGGGAGGAGAACCTACCAGTAAATGGTTTGGTTCTCAAGCCTTATTTTTCCTGAGTTTGTTTGTTTTCTTCTGTCTTGTATATAAATAATTCGTCTGGCTTTCTTTTGAGTCATGTTTTCAGTTTGCTTTAGTTTGAATTTTTCTTGTTTTCAATAAAAGGGACGAACCCGCGGTTGCTTGGGGAACATCAAAATTTTCGGGGGTGATAAACATTTTAGTGATCAGACTGTTGGTTGCTGTTTGGATAAATGAACTTCTTCCAGTTTAGTCGTTTTCTCAAATAATTCTGTGTGCATTGAAGTCCTGCTTAATCCCTGTGAAATAAATCGGATTCAAAGAGTCTGGAATACTATGTTGGGGCTCCATCCACGTCACACTTAAATGTTCTAAGGAGTGACAGCAGAGGATCCATGGAAAGGAGCAAGGTGAACAGTATATTAAATATAAATGATCCCATGCCAAAAGGCAAATAAAGAGAAAAACTCCTATAAAAGCATCATAAATTAAAGCAGGTGCTGAATCATAAGTACTAAATTGCCAAAAGATCCTCTCCGTCCGTGAGCTAAAACTTGAAGTACACCACTCACACAAAAGGACACTAGATCCTGAATTAAAATTCAATAAGAAAGGCGTACAGGAGGACTCATATTCAAAGGGGACAAAAGTCCAAAAGCACGAAAAGTGCTAAAATGGCATGGGAATGAGGAACAAACGAATATTGTTGTTTACTAGGTGCTACAATCATGTGGTGTCCAAGCTATCAGCTACCTGAAGACAGAGGTAATAATGAAACTCATCTTCTGGCCTCAACAGAGTAATCTGGACTTGAAAATCTCGGTTTCCACTCTCCCAAATTGGACTGTCATCAATGATTAAGGGTACACACTTCCGGCGTTTGAGAAATCCAGATAGATGGAAGAATTCAATGGAATGCATTTGTTGTTAAACAGTCTGTCACTCAAAGATTAATTGCCCAAAGATCTAGGCTCACCAGGTAATAGCCAATTGTTGCAGCTACAACTTTCCTCCCCAAATTTCTTAAATTTTGGACCCCTCCTCATGATTTTGCTTTGATCGTTGGATCCTTTGTGTTTTGGGCCTGGTTTTAACTTAAATGGTTGTAAAAGCTTAACTCTCACCCAAGGTTCAATTTTTTATAGCGTTTGGAGTCTATGGTGGATCGCATATTTTAAGTTTGCTTTTGCTTGTTGATCGAACCAGTTGTTCTTTGCTGTGGGTCGTCGTTGCGGAGGTATGACAGGTCGATGTCCATTGTTGAATGTTTAAAGCTGACCTGAAACATTTAGTTTTTCCCATTGGATCGGGAGTCTTTCTTGTCTTGATCGGAAGCTTTAACATTTTTCCCGTCCGCCGTTGTGGCTCCTAAAGCAATTTAGCACCCGAAGTTCAAATCGTTCCGACTGCCGATTAGCGTTTGCCTGTTTAGTCGTGGAACCGAAGCCGTTTCTCTTCCATCATTGCAGATGGGAAAGCCATTTGTCTTCCGAAACATAAATCCGTCCGACTTCCAACTTGCATCGCATGGCTCTAGCTTTCTCTTTTCCGCCGTTGCGGCTCTCAAAGTCTTTTGGCTTCCGAAGTACAAATCCAGCCGACTTCCAATTAAAGCCTCTCTTGCCCGCGTTTCGCTTGTCCGTAAATTGTGCCTTTTCCGTCGCTGTGGCTGGGAAATCCTTTCGGCTTCCGATGTTATTTCCTTCCGACTGCCCCCGTCGTTGTGGCTGGGAAAGCCTTTCGGCTTCCGATGTTATTTCCTTTCGACTGCCGACTTTAAGTTTTCCCGCCAGTGAGTCTCCTGTTGACCATCGTAGGCTAGGTTTGTCAAGCCCACAGGTGGTGCACCTTGCCATTTCCTTGTGGAATAGTCATTTCAATTGGTAATATTTGTTTTTTTTGAATAATGCTTGTCGATTTGATTGCAAGCGGTTTTGAAGAGATCAGTCAATCTACCATGGTGCAGAGAAAGACGGACCATTTTGGCAAAAGTATAACTGAAACTAGGGGGATCGCCAGGAGGGCCAGGGGAGTAAAAGACGAAATACGGAGCTATAAATGCACGGACCCAAAAAACTGATCAGTTACCCAGTGGTTCATGATTGCATACAGACAAGATAGAGGAATGTGAAACGTTTGGGACACTGAAAGATCATGCGTCTAGGGAAAACTGAAGTGCTTTGTAATTGTAGTTTAAATATTTGAAAGTAGGACTTAGAAAGGGCTTTTTCTCTTGGAAAAAATTGTAAACTCTTTTGCTTGTAAGAGGAACTACTTCGTTTTACAGTCAGAAAGTGCAACTTTTGCCTACTGGAGAGAGCGAAATGTGGAATGTATCAATGCGACTAAATGAATAATGTTGAAGAGGAACTATTTCGTTTTCAACTGTGTTTCATTTACTTTGAGAGTATTTAACTTCCTGAACCTATGTTCTTGTTGAATGTTCTTCAGTATCTTTAGGGATGTTTTCCACTGTGAGTAATAAATGTTGTTCATAAAATAATCCGCTATCTGGTTGTTTAAATATCTGTAATTGTTCGTGTGTATTGAAAGAAGTGTCAGCTAACTGTAACTCTTCATAATGCATGTACAAAATGTATTACTCACTTACAAGTGATAATCCTGCTCCCTAGGGATAGTTTAGGTAGTTAGTTTCTTTTTCTTGTTGTCTGTGATTGGGATGCTAGTGAGTCTAAGACGAGAGGTAAGAACCTGCGCATCACATTGTGACTGCTCCTCGCATCTTATCACCCTGCATGGTAAATTAGGCACTTGCATATCATACATTAAGTCAAAAATACAAAATTCACGGTGGACCGAGCCGCAACCTGTAAAGCCTTTGTTTTGTTACTTTGACCTACGGTAGCTGGACCGTAAACCGGACGGATTCCCTATACCAAACAGTCAACGGGCTAGTTGGGAACGTTGACTGGGGAGAATCCCTTACTGATGTCGCCTGAGAATTTCCAGGCCCCAACAGAGCCACCTGCCCTTGTTCCACTTTCTTGGGGAACATGACCACAAAAATAGGGAAGTTGCCACCTGCAACAGCTAGAAGTAGTTTGAGGATGCTGCCAAGTGTCAATCTGCTTTCAACCCAGCCTTCTCCATCAAGTGACCAGTAAAACACTCATTTAATATCTTCCCTATGTTGTTGTTTCATCTTTCATTTATTTATTAATAAAATATTCAGCAATTACATTAATTTATCCTTGACCCCACTTGGTCATTAATTACAAACTTTAACATAAAATGTAACATAATGTTTCTTAAAACATAAAATGTTTTGCAAATTGAGTCATGTGACAGCCCTTCACAATGTATTTGTAGTATGGTCCTAGGGTTTCTTAACCCATGGTATTTTATTCTCCATGGTATTTATCTATGGTTTTCTTACCCATTCTCATTTTTAGGTTTTTTTACCCTTTTTGGGAGAGAGTTGGGATAAATCACAATAAATGCTCATCATCCCTTCATTTATGGGAAGGAATAATGATGTTTTGGACCATTTTTAGTGGAAATACAATTGTGAAGGTCGAAATGGAGGAAATAATGGTGGGAATATGATGTATGATTATGGTTTAGACCATAGAGAGCTAGCTGAGATATTTTTTGTGTTAACAGATCTCCTCGCCTACTGCTATAAACATTTGGGTCTTCACCTACTAGGTCTGCAAATTTCAGGATTGTTATGACTTCGGGTATAGACTGTTGCTTGCTACAAAATTCATATGCTTATTCCTGAATTTTATTTTCAGCGGGTGTTGGTACAACCTTGTACTGTAGAGGATTCCTCAGTTGATCACCAAAATTTCATCTGTTGTTATTGCAAATCCGAACCTCGATCTGTGGTTGACCGTTGAATATTTCACCATCATCCAACAAGCAAAAACATCAAACTTTGGACTGTAAATTCGCGGCTGTGATAGACTTCAGACTACTACAAAATTTAGGGCATCCAAAAACCACGAATTCTTCAGACCTTGTGCTGGTATGGTAGAAAACAAAAGGCAAAAAGATATTCTATGTGGAAAATAGGCTTTCCTTAGTTCTTTAGCTAGCGAATTCACCCCAAAAATACTTATGCTATGCTACTAATAAAAACGTGACTGCTCCACCACTGTAATCTGGGTCTGCTCCTCCATTGTAGCTACCTCAGTCCATGAAATTGCAGAGCTCATCCGAAATGTGTACACTTGAAAAATGAAAGGTTCGACTGGGTATTTATACTAGTTTTCCATATAAAAAAATTATGGAGCCGACCTTCCAAAAATAATAATTTTTAAATTTAAATTTAAATTTATTTTGGAGCCGACGTGTTATTGTAAGTGAGTTTATTTTTACTTATTATTATTTTTATTTTTCAAATCCTTTGGATTATTTTATGGAGCAGATTTTGGAAGGGTTTCCATGTCACAAGGCCTCAACATAATCAAGTAAGGTCTTTCACAAATGGTTGCAAGGGATCCACTTCATCATTCCCAATGAGCATGTGGCTTCTTGTGAAGAATAATGTCGAATGACTTCAACACTTTAAGGAGTTTAAACCATGTGAAGTTTTCAAGTATAGTTAGTTAATCATTTTTCCCACAATATGCATATTCAAGTCATCATATGCATGAAGGCCATATTCCCACCTCTAAGGACTCCATGACCTTATCAAGGGTATCAAGTTAATCATCAAGTGCAAACAAGTGTGTCCAAGTGTCTAAGTGTCATCATCTTCAAAGTCATTAAGTGTCAACACCTTCACCCCACCTTCAAGGGTACAAGGATCATTATAAGTGTGTCCAAGTGTCCAATCTCCATCATATTTGTGTGGGTGCCTTCATTGTGCCATCTAACCATGGCAAGTGCAAATAGTGGGATTCAAGCCCATACCAAGGGCATCAAGGTCATCATCAGGGGTTCCAGGTCTTCCTCAAGTAATCAATGACCACACCATCTTCATCAAGTGTGGGTCCAAGGGCTTATTCAAGGCTTATTCATGAAGAAAGAGGCTTCTTTGGGCTTCTTCAACCATATAAACCACACCTGGAGACCTCCAAGGGTCAAGATCCATCATGACATCACCTGTGGGGTTGTTAGGCCTTCTCCTGGGGTAGCATGACACCATCCGAGCATGAATGACCACATAATAGGTCATTAACGCTTCTCCAACCCATATAGGGATTATACATCATCCATTAACGCTTCAACATCAGCTCCAGGATATTCAGCATCATCAGTAGGGTCTTCGGCATCGTCAATAAGGTGGTGGATTCAAGATCCATCCTTATGGGTACAGAGACCTGGTAAACTAGGTACAAGGTGCTTCAAGAACCCACTCTGTAAAGGGTCCAAGGCACTACAAGCGGGACTTGGTGGCATCAATGACAACCTGTGGGGCCATTGTAAGTCCATGCTGGCATCAGTGACAATTTCATCAACATGAGGGTGATCCTCCCTCTTGCTTCTATTCTTATTTGCATGAGTTGTTAGGGATTAATCATCATCATCTCCCATATTTTCTTGTCTTGACATTAATCATGCTTCTTCTTGGGTGCATTCCTCCCATAATCTATTGAACTTGATTAGCTTATTTCTAGTGCATGTCCCTTGAATGAATGAATCCAATGATCTTGGGAGACCATTCAAGGTAGTCATCACGATCTCTCCTTATTTAACATTTTCTTCAATGGCCTCTAGTTGCTCCTTGATTTGAGAAACCCTTGTGAAGTAATACTGGATGGTTTCTGAGTGTTGGATATCAACATTCTTGAGTTGATTTCTCAAGGTCATCTTTTGGTTGATGTTCTTCCCTTCGAATAGTTTGATTAACACATCGAACATCTTCTTGGGAGTCTTCGATGATGAGACATGAGGGATGAGATGATCTTTGATTGAGTTTGCAACGATCCTCTTAGTTCTTGTCATGTTTTTCTTGTGAGTAGCCTTTGCATCATCTTCCTCTGGTTCTCGAACCTCCTCAGTAACATACTTGTCCAAGTCATTTTCTTCTAGAATCAGAGAAATTCTATACTTACATGCTCGAAATTTGGAAACTCCTTCAAGTTGTCCTCAAGATTGGTATGATTCAACATCTTGATATGAGAACCTGAATTGGAAATAGAAAAGAATTGGATCTTACCAATTTGAGATGCCCAAACTACCCCTTGATTTGGCTGACCTAGGGTTTGATGGAGAAACCCTAGTTTTTTAAAATTCAAATATTGAAATTATGACTAGATAGAAAGATGTGCCTCCTTGAGGAGAGTTTCTTAGTGAGGTCCTTTTCCAAATTCTATGGAGAGAAGCTCCAAAAACTTGATGCTCTAGTTTCTCCCAACAATAGTGATAAGGTCAAAATGAAACTTCTTCAAACTGGAATCTTTCTCCACCAAAATATGTGCCTCCTTGAGGTGAGTTAGCATGTCCCTCTTTTCTGGAAAGTTTGTGGAGAAAAGTGCGAGAACTTGGAAGCCCTAGTTTCTACAGCTCCATAGCGCCTTCTTTCAGGGTGGCTTTGATACCATGTTAGAGTTTGCACTTTAATTCAAATATATTAGATCTTTAATCTAATGCACTAGGGTTACTGAAAGATAGACAAGAACAACACAAAAGAAAGACACAATGAATTTTATCTTGGGAAACCACAAGGGAGAAAACCCAACAACTTCTTCTGTATAGATTCATCACTTAGTACAATGTCAGACAAAGATAGAAAACCCAAAGATAAGATGTCTTCTGCAGCTTCTTATTCTTCCCCAATGAACTTGTCTTTCTTTCTCTTGGAGCAAACTTGCTTGTGTATTATGTGTGTCCAAATGAGGGATAGCACCTCCCTATTTATATTCTTAAGTCGTGTGACCTAGGACCCCAACAAGGCCGACTTATCTACTTGACTAGGCCGAATTTTACTAGGTAGACTCAAAAATACATTTTACACTTGATCTTTTGGAGACTATTGCCCCGACTTACAACGAAGGTTTTACCTCGACTCTTACATGAACAATTACATCAATGACATCTCATATTGGAGGGAAAACATCCCCGAAAGGAGGAATAACTAAAGTACATAATAATAATAATAATAATACAAAGAATATCTTTTGAAGTTACATTTACAACAACACTAACCAGGGCATGTCCAATGTTTAGTTACCAAATGACTACACATCTCTCAATTCCAGCTAGCTATTTAGAAATTGTAGGATCCGTTTCGGTTTGGTCAGGTGGACTAGGAATCATTATGCAATTTGTTAGCGAAAAATTAATGCAAGAACCTAGATCTACAAAGGATCAATCTAGGTGGAGGGGTAAGGATGGTGGTTGCTTTGGAGGTTTTTATTTTTGGTTATTTTCTATGTGAAGGGTTTTGGTCAAAGGAAACAAGGTATTCACCCCTGTGGTTTGAGGGCAGGTTGTTGAGGCCTGTGTGCCCATCTGCCAGTTGGTTGAATGAATGTATAAGATTTTAGTTGTTTAATAAACAATATATTCCTGAGTATTGAAGTGTGTGGCTCCCCGGATATATTAGTTTCTTGTTAGTTATGTTGCACTCAGTTTTTTATTTAGGTTTAGAAAGACCCGTGACTTGAGGACTTGCATCATTTTGGTATCAGAGCAACTTGAACCTTAAGAGAAGAAGATATCCTAGAAGAGAGAAATTGTTGTAGGTTTACAACTATCTACTAAAATCAAAGAGTTAGTTCAGGAGGAGAACTAAGTGTGCATAGAGGAGGACAAGATGCATGGAGGTGCATGAATATTACTAGTTAAATTGTAGCTAGTTAAAAATGGCGAAGTAGAAGCGAGTTGTCCAACAATAGAAAGAATGGATCAAGGAAGAGATATAAGCAATTAAGAAACTAATAAAAGAGTGTGAAGAAAGACTGTAGAGATTTGAGACTTAAGAAGAAGTATAAAGGCCTTGGAGGAAAAGTAAATTCAGATAAGTGAAAAGAGGAAGATTGCAGGGGCAACCCCAATGGTGGAAGTAATTTATTACCCAGAGGAGGGTTATGACAACAAAATGATGGAGGATGAGCATGCAACATAGTGTGGGTGTGAAGAAGAAATTGAATTTGTGGAGGATGCAATAGGTTCCATGGCCTATCAAGTCGAGACAAAGTGGANGAATATAGATTATTCCTTTCAAGCATGAAGATGAAGGTGAGCATAGAAAGAAGCTTCAAACAACTGCAAACTTCTAGTAGAGGTTGATTTAGGAATTGTAGCGAAGACATCTCCTTTGATGTATCTTGAAGAAAAAGTGAAGAAAAAAAAGGGAATGACTTGAGAAATTATTATGTGGGAACAAACAAGCTTGCCACCCAGAAATGTTCTTGTGCCAAATTGTATTGGTGTTTGCAGTAGATAAGTACATCTCTTCCCATATACATGAGAGCGAGAATGTTGTATGTACATGGCTTGGTTTGTCATGTTGAGATGTTTTCAGTCACTCTAGAGTCATGCATGGCCATAGAGGAACAATACCCCATTCATAGCTTAGTTGGACAATTAACATGTTCAATGAAGGATAAACTGAACAACACATCAAGGTATTTCCTTCTTACAAAAGGATTAATGAAATTGTTGTTTAAAGCAAAACAAACATACCATGTGTAGTTAGAGTCTTATTTTGATCAATGGAGAAAACAAAAGAAAACAACTTTGAACCAGGGGGTTCATATTTCTTTCAACGTGGGGAGTATGTTGTAGAGCATCCATCAACTAATAAGGGTCTGTCCAATGTTTAGTGACTGAATGACTACACGTCTCTCGGTTCTAGCTAGTTGTTCAGAAATTGTAGTATCCATTTCGACTTGGTGGGGTGGAATATGAACCATTTTGGGATATGTGAGAGGACAATTAATGTAGGAACGCATATCTACAAAGGAGCAATCTGGGCGGAGGGCTAAGGACGTGAGTTGCTTTGGAGGTTTTTTATATTTGGTTATTTTTTGTGTGAAGGGATTTTGGTCAAAGGAAACAGGGTCTTCGCCCCTGTAGTTTGAGGGCAGGCTATTAAGTCATGTGTGCCCATATTCCAGTCGTTTGAATGAATGTAATAGATTCTAGTTGTTCAATACATAAAATATTCCTGAGTATTGAAGTGTGTAGCTCCCCAAATTTATTGTTTTCTTGATAGTTTTGTTGCACTGTGTTTTTAATTTAGCTTTGCAAAGACCCCATAGCTTGAGGAGCCACATCATGGGCACTTTGTGCATTTTGGACAAGAAATTATTATGTCAAATGTTTTTCTCAAAAAATGTTATGTACGGGCCTTTTCAATCCATGTTTTACAACAGTCATATCCAAGGTTTCTTATGGTACCTTATCATATAATGTGCAGGCAACCAGTATCCAATAGATCTCGATGACATCAAAGGCCTTTATGGACATGGGATGTTTCTTTTGTTGGGTGAGGATAATAAGCAAGAAAGTTCATACCCATTATGCAAAATAAACCCACATCGACAATGTTCAAGTTGACAACAATTTAAATCACCAAGAGGAGATATTCATGAAGAGCATAATATCGTTTTGTATAGCAGTTTTTGGTTACGTGGCATTTACATCAACATTGAATGTTGTATTATATCAACAAGATTTTATAATGACAAATCTAAATAAATAGCTTGTGGAAACTATAGATCGTGTTGGCTAGAAGATTCAATACCGTTGTTCGGGATTCTTACATAATAAGCCTCATCATCGTATGGCAGGCCTAGTTGCAATAGAAATTACTCATAAGGTATCAAATACACGGTAGGAATTACGAAAGACATGGATATCACGAAGTAAAAGTGAACAAAGTGTTTGAACCTCTTATCAATCTCCAAGATTGCATTTTTTTCTTGGATAGGTGGAGCCTTGATTCGTGAATACCAAATACTCAGCGAAAAGAAGTATTATGTTGCATATTGTACAATCTGGTCTCGAGTAGACATGCAGCTGACGAAGCGATCACACCACCCCCCCCTCCTTCCCCCTCCCCCAGAAAAATTTTCAAGAACCCCAACCTGGTTTCAGTTTCAGTTCAACATATGGTTTGATGCCCAAACCCCATCATTGCGTGTGCATTAAACTTTTAAAAAATAATAAATTAAAACATAAAACACATGAGATTTATTTTCTTCTTTTGAATTCTGCAAATTATAGCAGCCCTAATCTCATACTCATAAATTTTAAATCAGCCACACACGAAAATAAACACTCGGAATTTTTGGTCAAATTGACCCAGGAAAAACCTGTACTTAGAGAGATATTGTATTCTTTAGGCACATTTAATAGTAAATTACAACAGTACTTATCTCAACCAAAATGCATTGGAATTTGTGACAAACAATCACTAAATGACCTGCTGAAATTTTCCAAACACCATCTCGAAATTTGTGCCCAAAACCTGTTGTATAGTCCACACGTGTGACTATACGAGCACCTCAATTTCTGTGCAAACTCTGCCTCAAAATTTATGTTGTATGGTTTGTTGTATAGACAACAATTAATGGTGTACCTGCCTCGATTTCTGTGCAGTACGGATACCTTGAAAATTGTGCCCTCTCTCACCTCAAAATTTGTGCATGTATGAACTGTACAACTTGCATTTAATGATGTACAGTATGCTACATTAGTTACAATATGACTGCATTGGGATTCATGCCAATCTGCTGGTACATTTGCCTCAAAATTTGTGCCCTTCTTCTTCTGAATTTTGGAAATTTTGTAAGGGTTTACTCTCTAGTTCTTCTCTTGCTCCTCTCTCAAAATTATCTCTTGTGAAAATGAACAATGATCTCTCTTTGCCTTTCCCAATCCCTTTTTGTTTGAGTAACTTCCACATCTAGATCAATGGCTTAGATTAAAAGCCAACTAAATGAGATCTAGGGCCCATCTCATTTCCTCATTAAAAAATCACCTTTTAATTAATAAATGAGAATTTAATGCACACCCACATTAATACTCATAAAGTCACTTTTAAAATATAAATTCAAACTCACATTAAAAAGGTCGCTTTATAAAAATTCATTCTCACCTTTTTAATTTGGCTAGGGACCACTTTTAAAGTGTCCTTGTCCACCCCAAGGCATGAGTGAACAAACACTTCTTAGGAAAAAATTCAACACCCCATCTTGATCATCAATCTAATATTTTTACCTTTGTTCTAAAGATTTTACCAGTGTATAGTGAAGGGCACAATGTGTTCTCCACTCATAAGATGAAATCGATTGGTGCCATGACCTCTAAAGTCACGGACCCCTCCAGATGAAGTCAAACTCAACCATGAATTGGGTCAAACGTCTCCATTCTATTTGGTGGTGGTTGTTTTGTGGTTCATGATCGGTGGCACTATTGTGAGTACTGATCATGTGTGTTGCATTGTCCTTTGCAGATTTTTTTTAACTTCCAAGTTGACGTTGAACTGCCTCATGTAATCCTTTGTAGGCTGAATCATAAAACGTTTGATTATGCCCACTTTTGTTACCTCTTTGGATTCCAACAAGCTTTGGCGTGAGATTGATGGAAGTAGTATGGTCAAGAGCAAAAAAAATCATGTTAGAGGTTCGATCTCCACAATTGCTTTGATCTAAATCTTTTAGGCAGTCGTAAATTACTCGCTCGCTGCCACTTGGGCGGTCATACCGTGTCAACGGATCCAAGGTCCTCTAGTTACGTTTAGCCTTCGGCCACCTTGCTGGAAAAAAACCTAGCTACCACATCTGATTCAATCTACTAGCTCTTGGGCTTGAGCATGAGACCTCCCAGAGTGTCAAATGACTAGAGGGTGGCTTTTCCAATCCACTAGCAAGCCTAATCTCAAAATCGACTTTATCTTATAAGGTGGCTTTGCCATTTTGAAAAGTTATGCACATGCTTCAAGGAGCTTGTTGGGGCTTTCCCACTTATTAGCCATTTATGGGCACTTTCTCAATTGCATAGAAAAGTCACTTTACCACTCACTTTTGGTTTGGCTTATTATGAGGATTGGATAAAATCATCAAATTTATTATTATTATTTGTTAAGAGAATGAAGTGGGTTTGACCACTTTTGGGTAGTTTGTTAAGAAATGTTTGAACAAAGAGGGGTCTAAAATATTTTATTTGAGAAAATGTGGTGGCCTTTCCATCTTTGGAAGTGTTTCAATGTGCACTTTAGAATTTTGTTAAGGGGGTTATTATGTGGACTTTTATTGTGCAACAGTGTATTCGACGTTAAGAGAGTTTGCCCTTTATTGAAAATGCCCTCCTATGGGTCTCATTTCATTTCTAGTCGCAGTGAAATAGCCATAGCCTGTTGCGGTTTTATATCCTCCCGTTGCAAATCCAGATTCAGATTCCAGACGGATACCACTGTGGTGACCTCCCCAAGTTGGTCGTGGACTGTGGTGACCTTCCCAAGCTGAGTCGTGGACTAGTGTGACCCTCCCTTGTTGAGTCGTGACCTGCGTGAGCCCTCTAAGGGTCGTCTCGTGATTGTTGCGATCTACCTAGGCTGACCCATGGATGTGTATGCCCTCTAGGGCTGGACTTTCACCTTCTTTACTGTTGTAAGTTGGGTTGTGAGTCCTCGAATGGGTCTCATTGTAATTGTAGTTTTGACCACCTTGAAAGTGGTTAGGAGGAGTTTGTTAGAGGTTAGGAGTTTAATATTATTTTATTGTAAAGGTGAAGTTGAACTGCAACATATATAAGGGTTGGTTTTTTCACCTATTTGTCATGGTTAGATTGCGAGCCCTCTCTTAGTTTTGGAGCCTCACTTTTATATTTTCATGGAGATTATTGAAGTTGAAGGATCCTCTTCTTTTGTGTTTCAACTTGGTGGGTTTCAGATATTAAGCATCCACTTGGAAGGGTATCCAGCAAGCTAAGTCACCAGATTCGGCGATTTTAATGGATCAAATTCGAGATTCAGCAAATTTTATTGGATGTTGAATTTAATCATTGAAATTCACCGAATTCATTTTCAAGGAAATGGGAAAACCCTAGTTTGTGTTATATGTTGACTAAGCTTGTAATCACCTATGTTATCTTTTAACTGGGTCATAGCCCCCTACTTTATATTTTAAATGAAATCGTAGCCACCCATATTATCTTTTAACTAAGATCATATCCACCGAACTCGTCAATGTTATTGCCATCGCCCAACACCTATTCGTAGTTCAAAGTTTGTTGCTTGCGCTGCACTATTCGTAGTTCGCGGTCTCTATTCATCCCTCACAAATTACAGTGGATTGACCCTCATAATGAGTTGAACCCTCCAATGGACCAACAAGGCAAGCTTGACCCCTCATGGTAGCAAAGACAAGAAAATGTTGGGCAAAATGGTGGACAACAACCTCTGGTGGGTGTCCATTCGAGATATCATGGGCAAAAATTAAAAAACACAACAGCAAGGAGAAAATGGCAATATATTAAACTAGCAATTGTCCCAAAAAGGTGCAATAATACGCCGCAAAAAGCTAAAATCAAATTGTACATAAAACTCGAGATTTCATGTAGGTAAAACTTGTAAAAGTGAAGCTAAAATCAAATACTACATAAAACTCAAAATTTCATGTAGGTAAAACTTGTAGATGGAATAAACACAAAAGTTGTTAAATTATCGTCAAACTATTATTTCAGTTTGGTTAATAAAATAAAATATAACTATTTCAATCAATTTGATATATTCAAAATAGAAATTTAATGAGAGATAAAAACATAATTCACGTCTGGGGCGGCAAGGGGGAGGTGGAGTGCAGAGTTATTATCACTCCGAAAGGACTCTTGGAAACCTCTTTCGCTTTGGTTTTGGGCTCGGAAACTAACAACATGGCCGAGGCCCTGGCACTCTAACAGGGACTCTGGATTGCCAAGAACCAAGGTATCACCGAGCTCACTGTTCTAGGAGACTCGAGAATAATTATACAAGCAATGACCGAGAACTCTATTCTGAATCAAATGCACCTCAAGCATCTAATCCAAAAAATCAAGTTTCTTTCCCTCTCCTTCCGTAAAATTGGGTTCTATCATGTTTTGCAGAAAAATAACAAAGTAGCTGACCAAGCAGCAAATTTGGGTTCCTCTCTTAACCTTGGAGAGCTATAAATCAATGGGTCTAGCTCTATTTGTATTCCCCCATAGGACCGAGGCTCTATCCATGAGGCCTCTCCTCCCGTGAGCCCCTTCCAAGGGCCTTGAATCATGTTCGCATGCTCCCAAGGCAGGTGGAGTCATGTGGGCATGTGGTCTCGCGATAGAAGAAAGGTGGACTTTAAATGCAATCTATGGCGACATCCCCTCATCTGGTGCGAAAAAGTTGGTTGTCTCGTCGAAGCAGGGGGATTTGAGTGAGTTCTCGGCTGGTTTAATGGCTCGCACTATGGGTGATACGGTGATCACAGTGTCCCTGCGTTGCAATGATTTTATTCAGTGGAGGGGCATGGCAGGAGGCACCATCTGCTTCGTTTGCGAGGTTAAAAACTGGGATGCACGGGATTTTTGTTGTTGTCTTGTGAACGGGAAGGAAATTTTGATGCTCAGAATGGAAGTTGGGTCTGCATCCTCTAGCGCGTCCTCAGCTCCAAGGTTTGTGGTGGCGGTTATCAGGGATCCGAAACATGATATCAAGGCGTTGCAGGATCAAGTTGATGCTATCGATACTGAAGGCGGCCAGAGATTGGAAAACGTGGATAAGGACTTCGCGTATCTGCGGAAGAAAATAACTCACAAGGTGAAGTGATCCGAGAATGCGGTTGTTGGACTGATTGCGGAATTGGAAATCAAGGTCGACAAGCTCGCTCTGAAGCTCGTCAAGCATGAAGCTCCTCCTAACCCAGGTTCTTCGTCCAACTTTGATGGGAAATTCAATTGAGAGAATCGGACTGTTTTTTGTGTTGCTTTACTCTGTATGCTGAGTTTCTCTGTGTTTATATTTATGCTGCTTACTGGACACTTTTATAGGATAGACTTGGTTAATATAGTTTTGCCTGGGTTTGATGTAGTTACTATTTCATGTTAAAAATGGAATATTACAAAGGGCTCTTTAGATTGGTTTTTCCTTTTTGTCGCTTCCATAAGGGCGTATATAGAACTTGAAACCTATGTTGTCGCTTCCATAAGGGCGTATGTTGAGACTCTGAGCTACTTTTGCCGCTACCTCAAGGGCATTTTGTAATCTTGTTGGGTTTCGGTGGTTACACCACTTTATTAATATATCATAACCGTTGATGTCAAAAAAAAACATAATTTGCGTCAAATAGAATTTGACAACCAAAGTATCTTCTAAATTTTTCACTTGATACATATGATTAATTCCAAATTCGAACCTTGATTATTAGTTTATTCACCATTGTTGATTCACAATTGAGTTAGTAGAATTATAATTAAATGAGCTTAAAAGAAAAAAAAATCAATGAAGAAGGAAAAATGTCTACGGATTATTTTTGTTTTATCATTATTTCCATTATATGATGCTCATATTTACCCAAAGAGTCTAGGGCAGATATGAAATCTTGCTATTTCAATGGTCGAGTTTGATAAAGTCTACTCATAAAAAACTAGGTCGATATAGCTAACCAGGATTAATTAGCTCATGATGATTGATGGTTGATCTATTTTAAATATTTATTTCTAATTTCAAATATTTTATCTTAAACGCCCAAATAACTTTTTACTTCGAGATTAAACACTGCCTTCTCCAAAAGACAAAAAAAACTTGATACTCCAAGCGAGAACAATTTTGCAGATTTATAAATCGTTTAGTTGCATTCGTAACTGAGTTGGGTGTTCTGTTTCTCTACTTGAATCAACCCCAATGCTAAGTTCAAGGGTAGATCAATGCCCAATTGAGCAATGGCATTCAGATTCCCCCATCACTAAGTTCAGAGGGAAAATGCAAAGGTTGTCATTTTCTCTCCATTGCAGAGTTAAATGGGCAAATCAAGCGTTGAGGTGGGTGATATGTATTTGTTTGACTTGATTTTAGAGTTGGGTGAGTCGAGGAGCCCCATCGCTCACTTGGGCGTGGGAATGGCAAACTACCCTAGATTTGTTTTGCCATGAACCCTGCAAGCAGAAATCAACATCTGCCACATTGAAACACCAAGTTCAACTGAAATTTAATTGATGAAGTCCATTGCCTAATCAAGGTTTCGTGCTTGGCCAAGAAGATCAACTTATGTTTGCATAGTGTTCTTTTGGATTGATGCACAATGTTCTTTTGGATTGATTCACTAGACCCACATGTCTACATACAGTAATACAAAATTATTAACAAGAAACAAAGAGCTATTTAATAATCAAGTAGCTATACACCAAAAATTACCATAATAAAGAAAAATACCATACAACCCAACCCTACTCAAAATAAATAAAAGACAAAATTTTCTACAGCTTCTTTATTGAATGCATAGAAATGAACTCTTTCCTAATTTCCAGCATATAGGTAGTTTTTAAATTCCAGGACTCAAAGTCCTGCCCTACAAAATCTAGTTTTTGTAAGAAAGATTCCCGTGCTATATAATTTCCCTAAAAACCTTACAATATTCCATTGGACTTGCAGAGACGGATTTGTATAGTCAGTCTCAAACAGGGTTGCAGGATGAACAGTGGTGCTTACATATAGATTGTATATGCTATTATAGTTAAAACAACCATGCTGATAGGACTTACACACATAGACTGAGGGACAACTAACCACAACCTTTTAATCATGCTTTGAAATTGCTCGGTCGGCTCTAAACGCCTGTACAGGTCTTCTTTCTCGTATAATTGTGTGTGCCTAAAAACAAGTTCACCTAAAGTTGGACAACATCAAAGAGGGTTTAGAGTGATAATGAAGAATTGGAATTCATACCTCTCCAAGGATTTAAAAAGAAACATTTACCCAGACCTAAAATAAATGGAAAAAGAAGCTACTTACTGTCGATTTTTCCAGCTAGGAATAATGCAGATAAATGGAATGCATATGTGGAATCTTTAATCACGTCATGAGAGAATAAGAGAGGAAGCAAATGAAATAGTATGATCTGAAAATGCTTCACTAAGTAAATATATTGTCAAATTAGGGTACAAAGCAATGTTTTCCAACAAGACTCAAAATAAGCAGTCGTGGCAATGGAATTAACTATGGAAAGTTATAGCACCAATGAAGACCAGATTTTCATTAGATGGCCATAAGGAATAAGATAGTGTCTTGGGAAATACTCCAAAACATTAGGAAGAACCTATAAGGTGTGTTCTATGCAAAAAGACAAAAAAACATCAATCATTTGCTAGTGAGCTGCAATATACACCAGCATTGATCCATTTTAAAAGGGATTTACCAAGTGCCTCGAGAGATCAAATCTCTTCAAGTTGCAAATCCTTTTTTAATTCATCTAATTTATGCAATTATATATGTGTGTGTGTGTGTGTGTGTTGTTCTAAATGTTTTGAATCTAATTTTAGTCAACATGTTATCTTTTATATTTTTTTATTATTTTTTATAAAAAAACGTGTTAGCTCCAGGATGAGCACAAAAACAGTTAGACATCCCCATGCTGGGTTGTAGAATGCACCTCTTCACCATAAAAATATGCATGGCTAGAGATGAAAAGGATCACAAGATTCAAGGGGATTTTCCCGGGGGTCACTGTAGAAAAATGCATAAAAGAGTGGATTGAGATAAAGGAATACAAACCTATCAGACTAATGCCATTATTGACTCCCTAGGACTTTCGACTGTTAAGGAATTCAAAACTCTGTGCTATTTAGAGAAAAATATATCCCATCTTTGCAATGCACTTAATATTGTATCCTATTTTTTATCAATTAAACAAGATGGAAGTTATTTTCACCACAATCTTTTACATACATGTAGAAAGAAGTAAACACTACAGATGCTCTATTTAAACTTTAAAGAGATATGGAGGATTCACAGGAACACTGATAATGAATACAAAGATGGTTCCTTATTGTCAACAAATATCACTTTGTCCACACCATAATATAGTCTCCAATGGTTATGATAAATGATAGACAGATGAGCAGTTATTCCTAGTTTTCTGTCAAAATTTTGTAAAGCAAATACTACTATACAACGACTTGATAAGAATTGTAAAAGAAATATAAATAGGATCTATACTTTTTCTGATATACTATGCTGGGTTTTTATAAGATTTAGGCAGATAGGTCTCTCGAAGACCAGACATTATGAAGATTAAATGATGTTGCCTATATACTATATGGATTTACAATAGGTGATCTTTCTTTCTCGGGGATATGAATTACGAATTTTCTTCAAGGAGAAAATATTTAAGAGCTCCTGGAAGAAATTTGCAAAATTGAATTAAATATTTCATGTTGGAAGGGCAGAGAGTTGGCAGGGCTTTGACACAAGTTCATCTGAGAATTGGCAAGAACATGCTATTGACTTTAGATTTAGTTGTCAGCGACAGAAGTTATAAATATAAAAGGATGAAGGATGTGTTTTAAAAGGATATGGTAAAAGTACATTATATGCTATAGATTTTTTAGATTTTTTTTCTTTGGACAATAGAATTGGACTCTTTATTGGATGACTGTGGTTTTGGTGAAGGTGAGACTTGTTTATGAAACCTCAGTTCCCAGAATTTGAACCAGCAACTGTAGTCATAGCATCCCAGTAAAAGTTAGGATTCTCAATCTTCTACTATATTTGTGGGAGCAAGAAATTGCAAATAAGATAGACAATGCAATTGGACTCCGGAGATTAGTTTGGAGGAATATGATGATATCCCGAGGGGGCTTACAGAGCATAGTCATGGTGGTGGACTTAAGTGAAGGGTTTTCCAGAAGAAATGATTTTGCAGTACGAAGAATTTCAGTGGAAACAAGTTTTAGACTCTATAAATATTCTATTTCTATTTATTACAATACTATGACAAGTATAGTGAAATAGCATTTGCTAGTAGGGAACTTGCAGAGACAGAAATCTCCCACGTGGTCACAATGGAAAGATGCAACTTGAAAGTGAGGCATCAAGTTCATCCAGATTCGAATATGTAGCTGAGGAAGTGTCCAAAGAATCCGAGTCAAAAGTAGTTGATAAAAAAGTGCAACAAAGACTTGAGGTTGACCCTTCAGAGAGATGGTGCTAAGTTAATCCATAATGAAGTTTTGATTTTGGAAAAGATCCAAAGAATAACTCTTGTTCAAATATCAAAAATGGGAAAGTTAAGTTTGCAGAATAAGTTCATCAGAAAAAGGAAGAAGATAGAGTTTGAAACAAATTTAAAGCACTAGAAGTTCTGGAGATTTTGGTGAAAATAACCATCAGGTTCCTGAAATTTGATTGATGAAGTCCATTTCCTAATCAAGGTGTCCTACATGGCCAACAATATCAACTATGTTTACATAGTGTTCTGCTTCTGGATTGATTCCATAATAACGACTCATGGAATCCAAATAATGGCGACCTTCCTCCACTAAGCCCAGATGTCTATATAAAAAAAATAATTGAAAATTATAAACAAGAAACAACAAGCTATTTAATAATCAAGCACCTCCGAAAACAAATTACCATAATAATGAAAAATACCATGCAACCAACCCTAGGTCAAAATATTAAAAAAAAAATTGCTACAGCTTCTTTATTGAATGCGTAGAAATGAAGTGTTCCCTAACTTGCACCATATAGGTAGTTTTTCAAAGTCAAGATTGAAAGTCCTGCCCTACAAAATCCAATTTTTGTAAGAAAGATTCTTGTGCTATATTATTTCCCTGAAAACCTTACAATATCTCATTCGACTCGCAAACTGATCTGGATATTCGTAAACTGGTATAATGCTTTTTACCACTCAATAACAGAAGTCACATATAGTGTAAGAAAGTAGGCAAACTGATCTGGATCTTTGTAAACTGGTGTAATGCTTTTTACCAGTCAATAACAGAAGTCACATATAGTGCTTTAATGATTTGAGGGGTCAAGATAAGCTTGATCGTAGTCAATATGCAAAGGATGATTTAGCAGAAGTATTCTTGTAAACTATTAACTTTAAGTTCCACTCAAACCAAGAAGCTTTTAGAGATTGGTTATAACTAACAAATGACTGGAATATTGACAAGATGGTATATTTTACAAATGACTGGCCAAAATATTGTCGTTGGAAATACTGGTTGACACACAATTTTACAGCTAAATTTCATGTCCACAAGACTCTGACTAGGAACTAGTTTAAAAAATAAAAAATAAAAAGAGAACGGAGGAGCACCCAAAGAGAAAATGAATACAGCTGACAGGGTAAAAGGAGAAATTGATATTACAAATACCAGATGACAGAAGAGAAACTGTTTAATAAATCTGGAGTTAAAGACAGATTTGGCATAGATATGACAGATTTACAAATACAGAGAGTGAAGACAAAATTGACATGGAGATGATAGATTTACATATACAGAGAGTTAAGACATTTGGTATATGACAGATTTACAAATAAAAATGACAGAAAAGAGAGGCGAAATAAACTATACATCCAGAGTTAAGATGGACCCATGTTCTAGGTTTACAAAGAACACATACAACCACTCTTAACCAATTTATGTTTACATCATAAGACTTAAGCTTATGTACAAAACCTAAACTTGTACAAATTTATGGGGGCAAACTAAACGGCAATGGCTAACAAAAATACGAAGAGATTCGAAACAATAATACTTCCCAAAATGCTGTGACAAATATTTCTGCAGTCATATACAGATGTAGCGTGATTTATAGCATCCCACCTTTGTGTATTAATACTCTTCTAAAAGCTTTCTGAAGTTGACGCATGAGACATAATAGACTTATCACAAGCTAAAAGAAACACATAAATGGTCCGACCTTTTCTTTGAAAAAATCCATAAGAGACCAAGGATATATACTAAGAAACATATTCACTGTAGATATGCTGTACAAGTCATATATCAAAGAAATATAGGTTGGCAAGATGAAAGTAATATTGAAAGAATGATTCTTATCCCATAAGAGCTTTATAGTTATGGTAATTGCTTTCATTATATTAAATACTAAAAACTACATGTTCTATCTATAATATCGATAAGCTATGGCAAACAAACCATGTTGAGTTCATATGACAGGACCGTATTATCTTTAAAAATTAAACTAGTATCTAAGCTGCAATGATTAGGCAATTACACATATCTTAAGTGTAATGAATAACAACATCAATTCTTGGTTTGTTCTGCCTCCATAGCTTTATCTGCTTCCCTGTTGATTTCTCCAAATAGAGGTTCATGGTTTTGTTCCAAAGAAACCTGAATTACTTGCCTTCAAGTCTTGGACATTTTGGATTCTATTGACCCGCCAGGAAGTATATAAATCCAGCAATCGTACCAGCCAAATCAATTTTATAAACCAATGAATCGTTCCTGCCGTCACGAAAAATGCCTCTTTATTTCACGGAGGAGATGTGATTTGCGTGCAGTCCTTCATCATTATCCAAAGACCTTTTGGCACACATATATTAAGTTTCCTGCTGTACAAATATTGTGTACTTGCAGAATTTCTTTTCAGCGTATTTTATCTCCTTGATTGGGTCGATACAGTGAATACCCGTTGAAATACAAACTTGAAACTACATCTTAACAAAAAAAAAATAGTGTACTTGCAGAATTTCTTTTCGGCGTATTTTATCTCCTTGATTGGGTCGATACAGTGAATAACCATTGAAATACAAACTTAAAACTACATCTAAAAACAAAATATACGCTCAACCAAATACCTTGTACAACAACGCGATAATGAAATCTGTCCTGAACAGAGAGAGTCCAAGAGAGTCCATATCCTTGGGACCCAAAGCTTCTGCATCCAGCAATACATGACAATTATTCTGTTGTGTCAATGATATCCATTGATAAGAGTATTTGGCGCCTGTCACCCTGTATTGCACAGTGAGTACAAAAAGCCCAACTGCCGAATCTTTCTTCATTTTCTTCTTATGCAGGAGCTGCTTACTGAGCTTGGTGGAATAGAGCCTGAGAGTAGGCCAGGAGCTGCTCACTGAGCTCGGTGGAACAGAGCCTGAGAGTAGGCCATCTGAATCAAGCACTGTCTGTTTTTGCACCCTTCTCCCTTGCACTCTGAGCCATCCAATTTACTGATTCGCTGGCATAATCATGCATAGTCAACAACCTCCGGTTTTGCTGAAATGGGTATGAGTCTGCTAACAAACTGAAGGCAGAGCCCCTGCTCACGGTCAAAACCATGGTGAATAGGTACTCCATGATTATATCCCTGATTTCATGCTCTGTAGTCCCCTTTTCAGTGCTCCATACAATGTATTATTCCTCAAATTCATAGAGATTTCAGAAAGCCCAAATGTGGAGGATTCCCAACACTGCAATTGCTTAAGAAATGAAAGTGTAAACTTCTTCAGCACGCAGAGTTATTGGAACTGACGCAGACATAGTGAACACGTAAGAGCAAACCAAACTTATCCAAAAACACGTGGTGGATGTTAGTTGGGCAAGGAAAATTACACGGGGCAATAAATCATTGATGAGAGGGACGACTAAGAAGGTACCATTTGTTCAAAAACGGACCTGGGAGAGAAAACGCCTATCAGCGTAAATATCTTACACTACCATTAAAATGGCATTAATATTAATATACTAAAATAAATTAATATATTAAAATGGCATTTTTTCATTTTTTGCTTTTTCTTAAATTTTTTTCCAAATTTGGAATAGGGGTGTGGGGGTCAATTTTGTCATTTTTATGATGTGTTTAATTAACATATTGAATTATATTAAAAAAATAATAATTTTTTTTTAATTTTCAAATTTTATAGTCTCAAATTCAATGCCAAACTGTATTATCAAAATTTTCATTGCCCATTTTTTGTCAAATTTCAAGGTCACCGAACTTGAACACGAATTTGAACCAGGTGACTTAGCAAACAAGAAGCATGGGTTAGTTTATGAGATAAGCAATTAAAAAAGTGTATATGAATGTTCCCTTACCTTGATAGGGGTTTACAAAATGAATCAATTACTTGCATAGAAACTTTGTCATGTCGTTTGCCGAGTGTTTTATTAAGCACATATGAACAAGGCCTAAGGAAAAATCATCCCAAGACTCCATATGCCCTGGGGATTGGCACTAGTCTTCAAGGTCCTCCCATCACCCATTCTAACTATACTACGAAGACCTCAAGTATTGCTAGTGC
Organism: Pseudotsuga menziesii; assembly: GCA_001517045.1. NCBI lineage: Eukaryota > Viridiplantae > Streptophyta > Pinopsida > Pinales > Pinaceae > Pseudotsuga > Pseudotsuga menziesii. Next base: position 412,011 of record LPNX010678195.1, read on the forward strand.
TTACTCTTCAAATCACCTTGATCCCTCATTGCCATGGCCTAGCAATCCTATCTTAGGGAACCCCCTCAAGTTGGAGAAGATCCAAACGAAAGTGCAGGGAGGTAGTTACCGAGGTGATAGTGAGTAACACCTCTCGGTTGCAGCTAGACTAGCTTGTTCTTTGGGGCTTTAATCACACATGCCAGTTCAAGTTGTAACCCTCTAAAAGTGGGGCTTTAATCACACATGCCAGTTCAAGTTGTAACACTCTAAAAGTTGCACTGTCTGCAAGTTGTTTACAAGTTAGTGCTTCGTAAAACGCCAAACAATTAATTATTGACAAATATTTGCAAAACAATCTATACGAAAAAAATCAAAGGCTCAAACCCTCTCGTTAATTACACCTTTAAGAGAACATGTTGCTAATAGCTATCAACAAAGCTACTAGGTTCTGGAAAAAAAATATTGAATGGAAATGAATGCAAGTAAACTAGATTTTGCCTCTTAGAATACCTTTCTTCTTCTCTCTCATAAACCTCCTCCTACCCTTAGGCACTTTTCTTTTACTTTAATATCTCGGAGAAATCAATTCGGTAGTTAAGAACTGCCTTCAACAAAAAAATTAAAGAAATAGATATATAATAATAAAATGAATTAGCAGCATCAGAGAAAGAAGTCACTTCCAAAATAGCATATCTCTAGAGTGAACATCAAAATATCAGATATAAACATCACAAACAAGGGGTCCCATCACCTAAACTATTTTTTGCACCTTCAACCTAAATTCCCATGGCTCATACAAGCACCCTTGTAACTCTCAATTTACCTCCACATAGCTCTCATACCATTCCTTACGACTCCTTAACACCTCATACCCCCTCATTATAATAAAGCAAACATCATACATAGAGTAAAACGATCACTTAAATATGTATGCATGAATTATATTTGAAAAGTAACGAAAGTGTTACCCATAACATCATCATAAGTCAAAACATGTGCCAAAACTACAATAAATACATATATCCAAAATAACATGAATAATATGAGACTGAGGGTTGATATTTCATATTACCCAAAAAGTATTGACATGACAAAAAGAAACAGCTCAAAATACAGCCATATGTTTAAATCTAAGAGTTGGTCAAGTGTATTACATGAGGATCAATTAGCAACTTTTTAATGACTTCCATTCAAAGTTTAAATCAACATTTTATCATAAGATTGTACAAGTACAAGAAATACAAGTTACAGATTTGAACAATCAGACTAATGGATCAGATATGTAAAGGTTCATTAGTGATAAAAAAAAAGTAAATAAAACATAAAAAGAAAGAGCAGAAAAAGGTAAATGATGGGCCATTTATGAAGAACAAAATTCCCATCAACAAATACAAACTCTACAAATCATCATCAATTTTCCTCTGGAATATTGGAATCCTTGTCCAACTACAAGTTGAAAGAAAGAATTTTGAGGGCATTCAAATTACTAAAAGATGGGGATGGCCTCAGCTTGTTGCTTGCTAGCTCCTTTAAAGTTGACAAACCTTTCCGTTTCCTCTTCTTTGCAGTGCTAGGAAGATTTGCCAGCATCGGAGTACCAGGAGAGTTTCCAGAGGAAGGAGTAGAGGCTGTTATGGAACTCTCAGTGTAACTTCTTTCTGTCTGCCTGAAAATAGTCTTCTTTGCAGACTTTTTTTGCATCGCAAGAGTTGGCATTTCAAGAGCTTTTTTCTTGAGGTACTCCTTATGAGTGCCAGGTTTCATATTCTTGTGTGAACAAAAGTTGCATGAATAGACAACAACATTAACAAATTTGGAAAAAGAACGAGGTTTATGCCGTGCCTTTTGAGGATAATTCAAAATACGGACAGAGCAATTAATCCCAGGCTGAAGAATTGTTTCACACCTGCAAAAAAAAAGATTTAAATCAGCAATCTTTTTACTTCTAGTAGAAAAATCTATTATCAAAGATTGGTGTAGCCAGATGATTCAACAATGTATAAGGTGCTAAATTGCCTCTAGAAATGCTAAAAAATCACCTTCACAAATGTGTCAAGGCACACAACCAATGCTCACCTCACACCCGGTCTATGGGAATGACGACATTAGATATATAGTAGGGTTTTAAAAAACTTTATCACATAATTTAAAAACTTATAACATAATTTAAAACATTACAACATAATTTTATTATTAAAATTGGATAAATAAAAACTTATTTAAGATTTGAAAACCTTTCTAAAATTTAATAAAAATACTCTTTATAAAAATTTTAAAAACTTTTCAACATAATTTATAAACTTTTTAACATAATTGAATTCTTAATAATGGATAAGTGAATAAGCTTAAAAAAATTCTTTTAACATAATTAAAAATTTTCTTATAACATAGTTAAATTCTTTGTAACAAACATAATGATATCTTTAATAAAACAAATAACTTTTTATTAACAATTTTTTATTATTATTAATTTTAATTAAAAAAAATTTAACTAATATTTTATTAAATCTTAAAGAAATTAATATAAAACCTAATAAAAATTTAAAAATTTAAAAAAAAAATAAAAATTTAAAAATATAAAACATTTTAGATAAAAGACATAATTGAATATCTTAAAACCTAGTCGGCTAAAAACTGATTTAGAAAACCTAAAAACTTAAACATCAAACCTATTTATTACTCCATATCTGCAGCTTACCTATCCGACTTTTTGTCCTGATGATGGTTCCTGATTCGGAATCGAAATGTCGACTTTCAAAATGACCACTGCAAATTCTCCGGAAAACCCTACTATTGATCTACCTCACCGCAGAAACTTACGAACTGAGACATTAGATATATTTTAGCTATGTTTCACCAAGGTTCAGGGATGAGGTCACAAGGGGCCAAGTTTTGGTGATGACAGGTAAGACCCCAAATTTTAGTGATTATGAATCTGTAGCCTGTTATCTTACAGATTTGGGACATGTTTATAGCCCAAATGTTGTGGTAAATATAAATGGGTCTGAAAAAGGAGAAAAATTAAAGGAAACTTAGTGCCCAACTCCTAGAATAGGAAGAAGGAATCTTATGCCCCTCTTCCTTAGCTGAGAAGTGGGTATATCACAAGTATTGTCAGAGGGAGTTTTGGTGCAAGAGGCCTCTTGGAAGAATAAACTAAAGATAGAAGAAGCAAACATCGACATTTTTATTTATTTGATGAATCATTGTGTCAAGATTCTACAAGTTTTCTTATTCCCTCTTGAACCTTAGATTGCGAAATATGTCATAAGCTTTCAAGTTGACATTTGCAATAATTTTCTCATGATACATGAACAAAGTAATGTATATGCTTCATATGGATAATGACCTCAGTATGAGAGGCACCTGGTAGATATTATATTCCATGCTGAAGTCACTGGAAAATTGGAAATCCAAGTTAGATAGATTCAAAATTTGTTTCCGATGCCCCAGTTGACTGTCATGTTGGATGATTTGAGCACAAAGCAAGAATGGTTGTGTATTTTGGTTAACCATGAATAGAGGATTGTTTGGGTATCTACCTGAGACTAAGGAGTCCATTTAGGAATGTTTACAGTTTACCCCACACACACAAAAGAAGAGAAGAATGAAGTGTAATTATGTGAATGATGTTTACAACTTGAATTACTATTTTTCGCCGCAGTTGTTTCTTTGTAAGGAAGGGATGCTATTTCTCTATGAAGTTAAACTATGAATATGAGATGAACTCTGGATAGAAAATCTACCAGAAAAATGCATAAAAGAGTGAAAAACATCTCACCAAATAAGAATTTTCTTTTCTACCATATTTGCTATTTGTGTGCAATCATGCAGGAAGTTCAGTTTATGCCGGCTGGCTGGCAAGATATGCTAGTAAAAAAAAAATGTGGTTATGATAATATTTTGGCAAGGAGATTGTATGAGTTAGAACAAAACAGCAGGTTCAAACTTGCCAGCATCTACGTATGCCAGGTCTTTACTTAGAATTTGCAATCAGTGGGCCAAGTGATTTCTCTTGTAAAGGTGCTATGTTTTGCTCTGGCACTTTTATAACTATTTCTTGAAGCTCATATGGTGTCTCTGAAATGCAAGGTTAGGAACATGCAGACCAATGTTTTAAAACTCGGACTTGGAATCGTAATCGGCCGAGGGTCAACTCGGACTCGGACTCAGACTCGGCAATGGCTCGACAATGACTTGTCCAATTTGATTTTAATGACTCAGTTTACTAAAAAACATATAAAATATTTAAATTTTAAAGAAAATATATATTTTAAAGATTATAATCCATCATTCCAAAGCATTAGAGACAAAACATCCAAAGTATGATCATATATATACCATATAAGGGTGAACATATCAAACTTGCACGAAGGGTACTGTGCTAATGTGCAAGGCTGCATGCAGCAAATACATAATACATATATGAAAGTCTGAACAAACCCGCATAGGAACTGAAGTTTGAAGTTAAACCCACGCAGGGACTGAGCCACACTCACAGCCCAACACTTCAGTCTTCAACTATCAGACGGCGACCATGGTCTTCAGCCACAATCACGGGTAAAGTCTGGACAGTCGGCATCAATTATCAAAGACCACAGTCCACAAATGAAGCCGCGGGTAGGTAAGCTAGGGAGTTAAAGTGTTAGGGTAGTTAGGGATTAGGTTAGTAGTTAGGTTAGATTTAGGTTAGTTAATTAATAAATTTTAATTAAAAAAAAAATTCCAACTCGGCGAGTTGGCCGGTTCGGTACAGATTTAGGTTAGTTAATTAATAAATTTTAATTAAAAAAAAAATTTCCAACTCGGTGCCGAACCGACCATCCGACCCGAGTTAAAGGCCAGTTCAGCTCGGCTCGGGGTCCACTCGACTAACTCGGCCGAGTCCGAGTCGGCTTGGGCCGATTTTTAAACCACTGATGCAGACCATATTTAAATATTTGAATCGAAATTGAGGAGGTGCTATAGCTATAAATACAATCTGCAAAAAGGTGATCTTTCTTGCTTAATGTTGATTCTAAAGCTATTTCCTGAGCTTCTATTTGAGTTATTTGCTAGGATTTCCCTTCAACTAAACCAAGCAATAATGTTCTTTCAAGAAAAATTGTGTGAACAAATAAAAGGGATTAAAAGAGGAGAAACTAGAGAATCGAGACCTTAAAAATAAAGTTGACAGCAATTTAGAGACGAAGCATGATGAAGACCATGACAGGGATTAGACATCTCCTTACCTGTGAGCCATGCAGTGTCAAGTGATACCATGCTCTGACATGTTAGTTTTTCTCTTAATTGCTTAGATGATATTCTTAAACAATTCACAATAGTAGGATCACTGAAAGAACAACAAGCACAACAACACAATGAACACAGAGATTTTCCTTGAGGAAACCACAAGAAAGAAAACCCTGCAAAAATTCCTCAATATAGAAATCAACCAAGACAGTGTAAAACCCGAAGATAACTCCTCCTCTCTTTCCAACACACTTCTTCTTCTCTCTCTAGCGAACTTGCTTGAGTGAAGTATGTTACAAATGAAGGAGGCGCCTCACTATTTATCTTTGACACTTGACTTGACCTAAAACCTAACTGGGCTGACTTGTCTAGTAAAATACCAAAATAATATTCCTTCTGATGACTCATGGGTACTATTGACCCGACTTACATCCGGAGGTATACATTGATCCTTTCAATGACTCTTACATGACCAATTATATCAATGACATCTCCTGAAGGAGGAACAACGATAATACAAATAGAATAACTTCCAGAGCTACATTATTTTAACCTTCCCTCTTAACTAGGAAGGTATTCTACAGACATCAGCATCATCATCAACAATTGTACAACTGACTGGTATGTCATAGGATGTTTTGGAACAACATCATATGTCTTCACAATCAATCTGAAACTGCATCAACATCAACATCAACATCATCAGCAGCAGCATGGAACTACTGGAATATTATCATCATCAGTATGTGAATACTGGGACATCATCATCATTTGGAACATCATCAGTATGTGAATATTGGAACATCATCATCATCTCGAACATCATCAGTATGTGAATACTGGGACATCATCATCATTTGGAACATCATCAATATGTGAATACTGGGACATCATCATCATTTGGAACATCAGCAGTATGTGAATACTACGACATCATCAGTATGTGAATATTGGGACATCATCACCACCTGTAAACATCATTAGTATGTAGACACTGGAACAACAACAACATCATTAGCATGTTAGTGCTAAAACAATATCATCAACAAATAAATGCTAGATCATTATCCACATCATCGGCATAGAGATGTTGGAACAACATCATCATCATTAGCATAGAATACTAAGACAACATCATCATCAGTAGCATAGAAATGTTGGAGCCACATCATCATCATCAACAAAGAGTGTTGTAATCAGCACAGAATGTTGGGACCAAATCATCATGCCCTTAGAACATCTGAAGTAGCATCACGGTGGGTACTCTGATAGATCCATCGGGCGTTTGTCTGACTTACTAACCCTTTCGAGCCAAACAAGCCTAGCCAGACAAATGGATCTACCTGGGGACCAAACAGGCCTCGTATGGCTTACTAACCCTTTCAGGCCAAACAAGCCTAGCCAGACATACCCTACCTAGACTGAGCTAACACACCACTGCAACAAGAAACCTACCACATCATCATCATCATCACTCCCTCTTTCGAGGGAGGTCCTTTCGTACTACACCAAGCTTGTCTCAAAAGAGTTCAAACTTTACACGAGATAGAGGCTTAGTCAATACATCAACAACTTGGTCCTTTGTAGGAACATACTTGAGCTTTAGAACTCCCTTCTGCACCATATCCCAGATGTAGTGATATGTAATTTCGATATGTTTCGACTTATCATGAAACACCGGGTTTTCTCTCATCTTAATACAACTCTGATTACCGCAATGGATATCATTCACATCTATCTCTGCATCAAATAATCCTGCCAACATCTTGCAAAGCCATACTGCTTCGGTACAAATTGAACATGCTGCAATATATTCAGCCTCTGCTGTACTGAGGGCAACACTGAACTGTTTTCTATTGAACCATGAGATCATGCTCGATCCCAAACTAAAACAACATCCTGAAGTGTTCTTTCTGTCTTCAGCACTTCCTGTCCAATCTAAGTCCGCAAATCCATGCAATTTGATCTCACCACCTAATGCATATCTGAGACCATAATCCAATGTACCCTTCAGTTACCTCATCGCATGTTTTGTTGCCACTAGGTGAACATGTCTGGGCTCCACCATATACTCACTCAAGGTGTTTACATCAAAACATATATTTGGTCTTGTATTGGTCAAATACATCAGTGAACCAATAATTTGTCTGCATAAGGTAAAATCTACTATCTTTGAAGAATCTTCATTCAAAAGCTTCAAGATTGTTGTCATCAGAGTAGATATGGCTTTACAATCCATCATCCCAAATCTTTTTAAGATCTCAACTGCATATTTTCTTTGGTTCAGGAAAATCTCGTCTGGATACTGCCATACTTCAAGACCTAAAAATAGTGCATCATACCAAGGTCTTTCATCTCAAATTCTGCAACGACTTTCTTCTTGCATTTATTGATGGGATTATCCTCACCTGTCAAAAATAGATCATCCACATCTAGTAGTAATATCATAATCCCATCATCCTCAACCTTATAGTAAAGGTTGGAATCTGCTTTACTCTTGGTAAAGCCCAAACTCATCAAGAAGTCATCAATTCTTCCATACCGTGCTCTAGTTGCTTGCTTCAACCCATACAACGCCTTCTTTAGTCTACATACATGAGTCTTCTGGTTATATGTCTCAAAGCCTTGCGTTGCTCAATATATACTTCTTCTTCTATCACACCATTTAGGAAGGTTGTCTTTACATCCATCTGATGTAACTTCCACTTCATCTTGGACGCCAAGGCAAGGATGGTTTCGATTGAGGTGTATCTTGCAACTAGTGCAAAGGTCTCCTGACAGTCAATTCCTTCCTTCTAAGAGAATCCACGAGCTACAAATCTTTCCTTGTACTTTTCTATATTGTCGTCTGCTGAGTGATTTGTTTTGTAGATCCATTTCAAGGATACTACTGACTTGTTCTTCAGTCTTGGTACTACTACTTCCCATACATTGTTCTTTACAATGGACTGGTATTCCTCGACCATGGCATCTACCCATTCCTTCTGCTTTGTTGCTTCTTCAAAGTATGTGGGTTCTTCGTCAACGAGATTACACATCAAAGCCACATAACTAGAGTATGGTTTTGGCTTCTTACTTTCTCTGAGTGTTCGTTTTGGAGCACCATATCTTTCCGCATCGTGCCCAAGAAGGCCTTCTTTTGTGTGAGATCATCTCAGTAGGTAACTCCTCAGGTCTCTAAGGTTTTGTCATTTCATGATCCTCAGGCATCTATTCTTCCTCATCATTTCTGACTGGTTTGGAGATTTCTGTACCTCTAGTAGCTTCATGCTCCTCTTCATCTTCTTGATTATTCCTTGATTTTCTGAAAGTTGTATCTTCGTCAAATGTGACATCTCTGCTAAATTCAATTTGACAATACCCTGGGATATAGATTGGGTGAGCCTTTGATTGCTCACTATATCCTACAAACATTCCCTTCTTTCCTGAAGGGTCCAACTGCGGTCTCTTCTCCTTTGGAATGTGTATGTATACTAGACAACCAAATACCTTCAGGTGACTGACTTCGGGCTTTTCTCTGGCAAACATTTCTTCTGGAGTCTTATTCCCAACGGCACTATGAAAGACTTTGTTCTATACATAGATTGTTGTTCTAGTTGCTTTTGCCCATAGGTAGATCTTGATCATGGATCATTGATTTTATTTCTTCCATGATAGATCTATTCTTCCTTTCAGCCACGCCATTTTGTTGAGGATTATAGGAGATGGTGAGCTCCCTCATAATCCCAGCTTCTTTGCAGTAATCGTTGAATTCACCTGATGTGAACTCACCTCCATTATTTGATCTTAAGGTCTTGATCCTCTTTCTAGAGAAGTTTTCTACAAGAGCCTTAAACTCCTTGAACTTTTCAAATACTTCATCTTTCTTCTTCAAGAAATAGATCCAAGTCTTGCGGGAGGAATCATCAATAAAGGAAGCATAGTAAACATACCCGCTTAGTGAAGTAAATTGCATTGGTCCACATACATCTGAGTGAACAATGTTTAAGATCCCTTTTGCTTTATTACCACTGCTTGGAAAAGGGTTCTTCGTGTTCTTTCCTTGTGCACATCCTTTGCACACTCCCTCATGGTCTACTTGGATCTCTGTTAAACCTGTCACCACCTTGCTCACAATTGGCAATGCTTTGAAATGTATATGAGCAAGTCCTTTGTGCCACAATTCACATGGGCTTACGATGCTAGCCATCAAGGTTGAATCTGCATGTCCCTTTAATTTGTATAGTCATCCTTCTTCAACTCCAATCACCATTGCATCATCTATAGTCTTCCCCTTTGACCACATGAGGACTTCACCATCTACGAAAGCAACTTTGAACCCTTTCTTATCTAAAGTTGATAGAGAAAGGAGATTCTTCTTTAAACCTAGGACATATAGAACGTCCTTCATCTTCATGGACTTTCCGGAGTCTAGCTTATAAGAGTATTCTCCCATCCCTTTGATGGGATATTGGTAATCATCTCCAAGCTTTACTTTGTGTGGGGAATCCTTATGTACAAGACAGGAGAGAGAATCCTTGTAACCTGTCATATGCTTGGAGGCACCACTATCTACTAGCCAAGTATCACTTCCATGTGAAACTGAACCTGTGAGGGTTGAAGTCAAAACATATTCTTCACAGGAATCTTGATCTTCTCTAGTCCTCTTCTCATTCTCTTGATCATCATCTTCAACTCCAAGTGAAACATGCTTGGAACCTTTTGTTCCACTTCTTGAACTGCTCTTCCTTTTGGGGACAGTTTCTAGAGATGTGTCCGATCTTATGGCAAGTGAAACATTCAAAAGATGAGAAGTCCCTTTTGACCTGTTTACTGACTAGGATGCATCTAGTCAGACTTTCAAGTGAGCCGGAAAAGATGAACAAAGTATTTGTTCAAATTCAGAGCTCAGAGGTCCATCAGGCCTTCATGGCCTTTTTTATTTTTTGTACCGCATGTTCATACCCCTTCAGGGAAGTTGTAATAAATGTACTAGCATGACTTGGCTTCCTAAGACTTAAACATCAATCCGATCATTCCAAGGTTTTTTTCCCTTGTCAATTATGCAATGTTAAATAAGCAATGTATAATTTTTGAGTTTTTCACTACTCCTCCAAAGCTGGAATGGTCGTCTTGGCGGGTAGGCCTTAGAAGGTTATTAAAGTTCATGTATCAATGTAAATGAGCGTGCTAGGCATCAATATTGAGTCGTATGGACATGTACTAGGTCCCTTTCATCGGATACCAAGAAAAATATTTGTTTTTTCATTTTTTAAGCCATTTTTAATGGTTTAATTAAAAAAATTCAAAATGTAATAATTGGTGGGTCCTGAGGCCATTTTTGGAATGGGGATGCTTGTTTGCACACTCAGAGCACCCTCTTTACCCCTAGGCCTGGCCCACCTTTCATGATTTTTGGGGAGCTAAAATGTCCTGTGGAGCATTACTCGGCTAACAGAGCATCAAATTAGCACTTAAATGCTAAAAATGCATCAATATGGCACTAAGGACAAGTTTTTTATTAAAGTCGAAAGTCAATTTTTTTAATGTGGAGATGACTTGGCATGAGGGCCCCATCTCATGCGCCTCTCTTCCATTTGTTAAATCAAAACTTTGGTTTGATTTAAGGTAGCGACTGGTTAATTTATGGTGACGTCTACTCACTCAAAGACTCACGCTAAACCTTGGAGTGTTGCGTTAGCTTGAAGGTGTGGAACCCCTTCGTATATATCACAAGCAAACTTTGGGTAGATATCACTCCACTTAAACTAGCTTGAAGGTGTGGAACCCCTTCGTATATATCACAAGCAAACTTTGGGTAGATATCACTCCACTTAAACTAGCAATCATCCCACTGATTTCTCTTCAACTCAGTTCAACTGAACTTTCTCTGCCAGGTATAGGTAGCACCCCCCTGGGTCTCTCATTTCCTATTTAAGCAGGTCACTTCTTCCATTGTAAAGATGGGAAGGTGGAACCTCTGCTAAATTGCATTGTAAATATTGTAAAGTATTTTTCATTGAATGAATAAAGGCCTTGGAGGCAAATCGGTGTGTGGATCTCTCGTGTGTGGATGATAATGTCCTTATGATCTAATGAGGTATAACCGTATTGTTTACATGCTTGCACTATAAAATCTTTGGTTATTTATCTAGCTTTTGAAGGAGAAGTATTTCTTAGTAAGGTAGAGTAGTGTGATTGCTTCATCCATTACCTTTTTGTTAAGTTACACTAGAGACATTAAATGAACATGTTTATTTGATGAGAAATGCATGTTTTCTGAAGTTTCTATTGTAGTTCACACCAGGTACTTTTAATCCTTTGTTGGGCAAGTTTTGTGAGATTGCAGGTTATCTAGTTTGGAGAGCGTGTTGAGCATGTCGGCATTCTCACATTTTCAAACATATTTCTAAGAAAGCTTAGTCCCTCTAATCCCCACTTTGAGGACCCCATTGCCCAATTTCAACAGTTGTTTGCCTTCACCCTTCTCATCTTCTAAAGTTTGATATTCTTGGTTACTAGTTGAATTTTTATTTCAGATCTATAATCTCATGCAATAATATAAGTATAACTGGGTAGCTGACTAGATCTAAGTAGTTTACAATTAAAATCTCAAAGTCTAGATCTAGTTAGAGTTGATCTACTGTTTTTACTAAGTCTTTTTTTCAAGTAAAATGCAAAGTTAAGTAAGGGTAGTTTGATTCAAGAGTTTAAGATTCATACTTGGCTATTTAGAGCTTGGTTTACTTGTTCCAAAAGAATAAGTAAAGATCCTAAGAAGACAAGCTTCCTAGCTTGCCTTACTTAGTCGGTTTCAGCTAGTTTTACTTAGAATTTTTTTTTACTTTTTTTGTAGATTTTCCCAAGACACTCTTAAAGTGTCTTTGGGTGTTTTTCACATTCTTTTCATCGTTGTTTTTTGCAAGTTTACAATAAAAGAGGAGGAAAATCTGGTGAATTTTCTCAAAATTGAGCAAAAGGAAGGCCCACAAAGATCCCCCTTGCAAAAAAGAAAAAATTAAAATAAATTGTAAGCCTTTGGATCCAAAATATAAAAAACAAAGCATATTTCTTCTATGTTGTAAAAGGATTAATAAAGTTTTGAGTAGACTCCTAAGAGCCTGTTGTCCGCCGATTGCACACCAGCAGCAGAAATCTTCTGAAATCTGTCTCCTCACTTAGGAAAGTGGGAGATGTGTGACCTTAGGGGCAAGCACACAGCCAGGTACTGTCACCTACTCCTAGCTCCTCCGTTTAAGCTAACTCCTAACGAAGCCAAGGGGGGTAATCCCTAACGAAGAGTTTTCTATGGCTCAATGTTTAAGTTAAGTTTTTGATGTTTGGATGCGGATGGGTGTTGTTTAGGAGTTATTGTGATTAGAAACGATTAAAATTATGAATTTCAAGCACAAGAAAAAAACAATCCACATTGCTGCACTGGATTAAAAGATGAACAATATATCAAGACTTTACAAGATAAAGATGCATTCACAGATAAAGATTTAAATAAGCTAAAGACAAGTGATCCAGATGTAACAATCATGCATAGATTAATAGACCAGTGCCTTTATGGAGTCAAAGCTCTGCAATGCTTTAGGAAATAAAACCAAGTCTTGAAATAAAGCTAGTGGATGTAACGTTGTGCAAGTGCTCTTGGCATATTTTAAGTGTTTTACATGATCTTGTTTAGGGCTTCAGCGAAAGGTTTCAATAGCCGAGAAAACCTTCCAAGTTAATCCGTTGGAGACATGACGGCCCGCCCAGTATCTGAAGCTGGTATTGCGAAGATTGACTAGCTAGATGAGACTCTCGACAGCAGGGAGTTCCGACGCCTTTACTAAGAAAAACTTAGGAAATTTTCTACAACGTCGGTGCGTTGGTTACGAGGTAAAATTTTATTAAGATGAGTCTTGTAACATTAACAATCCAATGTCGTTTCTGGGTACTCCGATTTTTTAGGTCGGTCAGAGCATACTCCGACAAGGAAACAACGAGGTAAATCAATTAGTGAGGAAATGTGAGTTGGAGAGTTTTATTAAGTAAATTAATTAAAACTCTCCAACAGAGAGTGCTCTTGACTTTGTCTTATGACAACAGTTCAAGAGACTTAGCTAAACTATATGCTTGATGCAAGGGTATGCAGTGGGAATGCTCTCCGATAGAGAGTGCACTTGACTTGGATTACAGCAAGTTCAAGAGACTTTAGAAATTAATTGATTAACTTATAAAACAATAAAAAGACTAATCTACCCAAGAATCTCTTTCAGGTTTTTTAGGCCTTAATCGAGAGAGCATGGGGGTAAGTAAAAACCAAAATAAAAGACAACTCTCCGATAAAGAGCACTCTTGATCCACAAAGTGAGATTCAAGAGATTTCTACTTTAAACGGTTGATTTACTTATTTGAAAGATAAAAAACTTTAAAAGATGAAGTAATCAACTTAGTTAATGAAGCAAAATGGGCTAATCTAACAATTAGTATTCTAAGAGAAATAATGCAATTATTCTAAGCAAAAGCACATCTAATCTAAGCACATAAGATAAGAACACCACAAACCTCCCCAAATGGGGGAGGCTGAGAGTGGGGGCTTAAAAACCCCATTCAAACAAAAGATAAACTTTATTGAAATTTACAACTTGCCTTTAGGAGTTCAACCTTTGAAAGGACTTTTGAAATAAAGCATGAAACTTCTTTATTGGACTTTATGTAAAAATGAGAGTGATTTACTTTTTATTTAAAACCCTTTCTTCAAACTTGCAAAAAGGGGCAAAAGAAGAAGATAGAAAAGAGCAAAAAAAAGGGGGCAAAAGAAGGCTGAAACAAAGGAGAAAAGAGGGGATAAAGGGAGGAATAGAAACAGGAAATTGAAAGTAAAAGATGGGAAGAATAGGGCAGCGAACAAGACAATCAATGAGCTGCAAAAAAATGGTGAAAATGGGGCAGCGAAAGAAGAGAAAAGTGGTTGTCATAAAAATGCAAAAAGAGGGCAGCGAAGAAAACCAAGAAGAAAAGCACACAACAAGGTGGAAAGATGCCAAATCCAACCTAGAAGAAGGGGGGAAAATCACTCAATAATCAACAAAAAGGTGGGATCAACCTCCGAACAAGGTGACCACTAGAAGCACTAGTCCCGAAACCATCCAGACTAGTTGGATGTACGCAAGGATGCTAGTGGGGAAAGAGAAGTAGCCACAAAATTATGTGGCACTTGGGATCAAATCCCAAGCTACTTTCTCAGGTCAAAACAAACATGAGATACATGGAAATATTGGAGAAAGGAGAAACTTAGATTAAACTAAAAAGGTAACCGGAAAGATTTCTTTTACTCGATGGATTAGGCAAAGAAGCTTATGCTTCTCGATTTTCCTGAAAACAAATGACTCCTTGTAGAACCTGCAGAATGAATGTTAACCATAAAATAGACCCTGTATATCGGACGATACCTGAAAGCATACAATCTTCAAGAGAAAAGCATAGGTTATATAAAATAATGCTAGATTGTTAGCCTTCAAAATTTACACAACCAAATGCTTAAAAATCCATAAGAAAGGAGCAAAGAAAGGTATCACCTCACACGGTGAATCATGACCAACATAGAACTTCCGCTTTGACCTCCAAAGTCATCAACTTTATTCAATCTTAAGCAAAATATTACAATAGAAATTCTTTAGAGCTTCTATGCCAAAAATCCCATTATAATAGAGCTAAAGGAGCCTCTATTTATACAAAAAGGAAAGAAAATAGGGCTCAAAACCCTAAATCCGGACTAAGAGTAACACCAGACTAATTGAATGAGCTCGGCATGATGATTTGGAGTTGAACTGAGCTGCAACTGAGTTGTAACTGAGTGTTGGAGTAATAAGGGGGGGTGAAGTGGCTCATCCTCCCTCGTAATGATCACCCAACCAATAGATAACCCACACTTCAACCAAAAACGAATTTGACCAAAGCGGGCAAATTTCTAACTGATAGTTCAACTGCTACACTCCGATACTTGATTTGAAACTGACCGATATTGATTAGAATCATCATAAATGCTCCGTGCCATGTCATTTAGCCTTTTATTTTATTCAATTTGGTTTATTTTGGAGAGTTTTTTATTTTCTCCAAAATATTCATTTTTAATATTTTAATTAATAATTTCTTTGTAAATGACTTTTTTGAGAAATTATTAATTATGAGGCTGAATGAACTTCTGAAACTTGGAGATAGCTGGCCAGCTGATCATGAATGATTTTTGGCTTAAGGTTAGAGCCTTCAATCACTGAATTCGGATTCCGGATGACTGACTTATTACAAAATTAAATTTTCCATTTAAATTATGGAAAAATTTAATTAAAAACTTGGGAAAAATTAAAAAATAAAAAATCCAAAATTTGACGCGTCCGGTAAAAAAATTTCGGAATTTTTTCTGAGGGTCCTAGTGACTTAGGACATGACCATAGTCTATTCTGATAATGTCTAATAGGTTTATACATACTCAGTTGGGCTCTAATAACCCCCCAAGGCCCAGAATTCAAAATCGGGCATTCCAGCTTTGGAGGAAGCGGGAGAAAACCTCGTCGATTATACTCGGCTATAGGCAAAGCATAATTGACAAGGGCAAAAACTTCCTGGAATACCTTAGTTGAAATTCTATGTCTTAGGAGACCGAACCACTCAAAACACCCTACTAGCACATTTTATTCCAAACCTCGCGAGGCCATGGTCATAATTACTTAAAACAAAAACTGGCTAGGCACAAATGGCAGATCATCTGATACACTGGAACACAAACATTTATCATGTTTGTCAAATGGCGGCTCCTCAGCTAATCCAACTAAGTGCGAAATTAGTGGATAACAGAGCCCACTCCCCATCTCCCTTCAGGGGATTCGCGTCGGTGTCCATTTTCATGGTTTTTTCATTTGCTAGTATAGTGTGTTTCATTAATTCGCTATTTTAATTTATATTTCAATTTTATTGCAAAGTAATACAAATACTAACCCACTACGCTATACCGAATTACCGAACGAGAAAAGATTTGCGCAATGTAGTAATTAGAAAACTTTCATTTTTTGCACTCTTATGTTTAAAATAAACCCCCTTGCTCTCTCAAGTACAGTTCATGGATAAGGGCTTGCCTGAATACTGAACCTGGAAAGCATTTCTTGGGATTTACATCTTTTAATGATAAAAATTTGTTCAAAAATAGTTAAAATCAACAAGGGCTTCATCCTCGTATGCTCTACTTCCACTGCAATTTCGTATGATCAATTGGTTGTATTCGAAAAGGAATTAGGTGACTAGTAATTAGTTTCACTCTTAATCAATCTCCCAACCAACAAAAATCCAGTGTTATGTTTTGCTTCGTGTGGGGAAATTGTATAGAGGAAGCGGGAACTACTAAAAAGTGACCGCGAGGCCCCGTTAGGCTACATCCTTGTTGGTATGGTGACCGCGGGGCCCCTAAAAATTCATTCTGCTTCTTCCACCATGTCACCAATAGCTTCCAATTGCTCATTGATCTGGAATACCCTTGTGAAGTATGATTGCATGGTCTCTGACTTTTGAATCTTCACACTCGTGAGTTGATTTCTCAAGGTCATCTTCCTATTGATACTTCTTCCTTCAAATAGGTTGGACAAGGCATCAAACATTTCCTTGGGTGTTCTCCTTGAAGATACTTGAAGGATCAAGTGATCTTTGATAGAGTTAGCTATGATCCTCTTAGCCTTCATC
The DNA here is from genome assembly GCA_001517045.1 of Pseudotsuga menziesii. Taxonomy (NCBI): domain Eukaryota; kingdom Viridiplantae; phylum Streptophyta; class Pinopsida; order Pinales; family Pinaceae; genus Pseudotsuga; species Pseudotsuga menziesii. The sequence goes on from LPNX010678195.1 coordinate 428,925, forward strand.
ATATCTTTCTTGTACTTTTCCTTAGCCTCATCTTCTTCTGGTTCTGCGACTTCCTCCTTTATGAAGCCTTCTAGATCTTTCTCTTCCAAGATGAGCATGATCATATACTTCCATGCTCTGGAGTCCGAAGTTCTCAGCACCCTTAAGCTTCTCGTCCAGCTTGGTATTGTTTGTCATCTTAAACAAAATGAAAACCTCAAATGGAAATAGAGGAAACATTACTTACCAATTTGAGGACTGCTTCTAGAACCTTCTTCAGGATGACATAGGGTTTGATGGTAAAACCCTAATTTTTCAGTTGAGATCACTTGTAGGGATGAATGGTAGAAAAAATGTCTCCCCGGGGCAAGCTAAATTGTATCTTGCTTTTTTTGAACTTGGTGATAAAACCTTGAAAAAATTGAAGCCCTAGTTCCTCCCAACAGTAGTGTTGGGACCAAAAAATGAAAATTCTCAGAATTCAGTTTTGTTTTCACAGAAAGATGCGCCCTCCTAGGGAGAGTTGAGTGAGGCCTCTTTTCTGGTTGATTTGTCAAGGGAATTGTTTAGAATAACAAACCCTAGTTGCACAATGTCTTCTTTCAGGGTGGCTCTGATACCATGTTACTTTTTCTCTTCATTGCTTAGATGATATTCTTAAACAATTCACAATAGTAAGATCATTGAAAGAACAACAAGCACAATAACACAATGAAAACAGAGATTTTCCTCGAAGCAACCACAAGGGAGAAAACCCTGCAAAACTTCCTCAATATAGAACTTAACCAAGACAGTGTAAAACCCCAAGATATCTCCTCTTTTCCAGTGCACTTCTTCTCTATCTAGCGAACTAGCTTGAGTGAAGTATGTTACAAATGAAGGAGGCACCTCACTATTTATATTTGACACTTGCCTTGATCTAAAACCTAACTGGGCCGACTTATCTAACTGACAAGGCCGACTTGATAGTAAAATACCAAAATAGTATTTATTATGATGACTCATGGGTACTATTGACCTGACTTACATCTAAGGGTTTACATTGATCCTTTCAATGACTCTTACATGACATCAATGACATCCCCTGAAGGAGGAATAACAATAATACAAATAGAATAACTTCTGAAATACATTATTTTAACACGACACTCGTAAGTTATGAGATCCTTAGACTTGTAAACCAGGTCAAGTCTATGTTCAACCTTCATGTTGATCTTCTTGACTGCAACTAGAAAACTGCTTTAGAAACCCTAGTAGGAGCTAGGTCAAATTTGAAGTGTGGATACTTGCAAAACTGATTCCACAGGGAGATGCGCCCTATCAAGGCAAGTTGAATAGACCTCCTTTTCTCTCAGATCTGTGGACAGAACAACTAGAAATTAGAAACCCTAGTTTCTCGATTTCGTTAGAGAATAAGTCAAAAAATTAAAGTTTTCGAAACTGAAATATGCTTCCACAGATAGTTGCACCTACCAAGGCGAGTTGGAGAAAGATAAAAACAAGCCAATTTTGTGGACTGAAGGGCTAGATCCACCAAAAAATGAAATTCCACCAAACTGAATTTGCCTCCACACAAATATGTGCCCTAGGAGGGTGAGTTGCTCTATGCTGCTTTTCAGACAATCTAAGGTTGAAATCACTCCAGAATGTGTATCCCTAGTTTCCAGCAATGACTTCTTTTAGCACCGCTCTGATACCAATTTAGAATTTGATAGTTGCATAACTAGGATCACTAAAAGAATGACAAAGCACAGAAAACAACGTATGGAGTTCATTTAACCATGATGATAAGCAATCATCTCCCAACCAAAGAGAAAGATATTGTCTCCCAATAGCTCGCACCTTCCAATAGAGATAAATCGTTCAGAGATAATAGTGCATCCAGATAGTAGTAGCACAAACCCCAACAAAGACAAAGAGAAACTTCTCCAAATCGGAGAACCCCAGAAACATAGCCTCCTAGCTACATTAGCGAGCTTTTTGTAGCAGAGGTGAAATTGTGTGCTGCAGTGTGTTCAAATGAGGAGTCCCTCCTATTTATATTGTTTTCTAGGTGAATTTTGACTGGGGCCAACTTGATCAATTTACTAGGGTCGACTTGTGTTAAGTCACAATAAAAAATACATTTCATCATTTAATTCTTGGGCCGACTTGAGTGAGGGTGTGATGATGCCTCCGCAGCTACTACAACAACAGCTCGGCCAAGAACTTTCGCACAAGTTAAGTATCAAACGTGCGTGAAGTCGTCCAAGTCTAACTCTATTTTGTAATTCACTTTATAAATAAAATGAAAGCCTTATATTTAACTATTGAGTCTAATAAAGTGTATTTTTAATACATTAGTGATTTAAACTAATCTCAACCTTACATCTCACCAAGATATCAGGGTTTTGGTAGATTAGGGTTTCAACTAAAGTATAAAGGCAAGTCAAAGTAGAGGGTTAAGACAAATTCATTCTTTGCTTGAAAATAGTTTGGTCGACAGGTGAATAAACTCATCTTCGAAGCGAAGTTAGAGTGTCGGAGAAGAGCTCGATTCGGAAACCAAGCATATTTAAGCGAGTAGGCAACAGCTAAAGCAGATTCGTGTTATCGTACACAATCTGTATAGAATTTTGTACAATCGTATGGACAAGTCCATACAACCGTACGAAATAGGTTTGTATAGTGGTACAACAGGAAAGCAAGAAGCGGTTGAGTTTTCGGTTTCTGGAGAGAAATTTCCTCATTAAGTTTGTATATTTCGCACAATTTGAGTGTACCGTATAACTGTATGTTTTGGCAGCAGTTGTGGAGGTTTCCTTGTAAGCTTTGATCTATTAATCAAAAGCTTATTTGAAGGAGTAAATTGTGTGTACTGTGTTCATACTTTCGTTGTTCATTTTCCTACTATATGTGTCAATACTGCTATGTGAAGAATTTACTTTCTACAAATTTAAGTTTATTAATTTGAAAACATAAGGATGGCATTCACTTAGGGTTAGGAAAATTTACATGGTATCAGAGCAACTCTGATTTAGAAGATTAGAAGACTCAGAGTTTTTTTGTAGATCGGAGATGGCATCAACTAACCTTTGGTTCGAGGATAGATTGTATGGTGCCTCGAATTTCCTATCATGGAAAGTCGAGGTAACTCTTCTATTAAAAGAGAATGACCTCTAGAATGTCGTCAAGGATGTGATAACCTAGTGTTACGCTGCACCTGTACCCAGTGCATCTTCAAGTGTACCCTAGGGAGAGAGCCAATTTTTTCGACCAAGAGGGGTGTTATCGAGCAATGGTGGTCATGTCTAGGCCCTTTAGTTCCTCTAGGAAGACTATGGTTTAACGGCACTGTTGACTGCCCTTTACTAGGGTTCTTAACCTCGGGGTTTGTGTCTCGGGCTCCTAAGGGTTGACCACTGGGTCAAATGGCTCCATATCATGTTTGCGTGCTCTAGTGGCCTCTGCTTCAGCTATGAGACCTTCGTCTCCCTTCACAACCACTTAGGACACCCTCCTAGTCCTTCAAACAATTGGCACCTTCTCTCCCTTGCTTTATCTCCTTAGAGAAAGCCATCCTCCATGCCATGCCTTCTTGATGCTTTGAGGGCGTTGAGGGATTGTACACCATTCTTGGGGTTAGATGGGGTATAACGCCCTCCCTCCAACTCACTCCAGCCTTTCGTTCGGAGCGATTCGCTTATTTGAGCACATTTTGGCACCTAGGGGTAAAAATACCCTAGGTAGCCTACCTTGAGCCTACATAATGGCTATATTTTATTATTATTTTATTTTAATTTTAAGTTGACATTTTATAATTGCAAATTGACATTTTAAAGGCATGTCGGCCTGGATTTTATTTGTAAAAATGAGTGTGAGATCATATAAATAGATCTCCTCACTTCATTTTAACACAAGACTCATGGGATAAAACATTATGCATTTGTTCTACCCTTCTTAGGGCTCTTTGGAGAGATGCGCCCCTCTTAAGGGAGATTTTCTGGGTTATGCAAGCTTTTTCTTGGTGCTCTTTGGTGAAATTCTTTTGCAAGGTGATGTTTGGATTTGTTGGCTAAACACGAGCACATGGAGGTTTTGTTTCTTATCTCTTTGTTTAAATGTTGGTAGATGATGCATGTTCATGACTAAATGGTAACCCTAGTGCTGCATGTTCTTCTAGAATAGGCCATTTCCAGCCTTCTTGTCACCTTAGCAAGTAGAGGGACATCTTATTGTGAGAGTCCTCTAGTATTTTCCTTAGTTTTCTAGGATAGTTGTCTAACTTAGGATCTCTTTCTCACTAGGTAAGCCATCCTCCCTAGATGCCCTAGGTTGGGTAGGGCTTTTGCTAGAGTTGCTTTCATTTGTCTTCACATCTTTTAATTTTCAAAACCTAGTTTATAGGGTTAGTTCAAGGTTAGTTTTAGGTCTGCAAAACTTATAAAATTTCATAAAAATCAAATATTTTGCCAACTTAGGGCCTCCCAAAATTTTGGTACGTAAAATTTCGTGCCTAAATTTTCGGGCCCTAAAATTATGTGCCCTAAATTTTTGAGCCCTGAAATTCTGTGCCCTAAATTCTCGAAACCTAAAATTATGCACCCTAAAATTTCGGCATCTCCTTAAAATTTCAGGTCCGCCCTAAAATTCCACGCCCCAAAATTTCGAGCCCTAAAATTCCGAGCCCTAAATTTCTGCCCCCCCAAAATAATCTGGGCCATAAATTTCGCACCCTAAATTTTCAGACCCTAAAATTTCGTGTCGTAAATTTTCGGTCCTAAAATTTCAGATCCTCCCTTTTACTTAGCTGTACTTTCCCTTGTACTTCAATCCATTGAACCCTACGAAATGACAAGCAAACATCAGTTAGATGGTCACTATTCTTTGTTAGTATGAATTATAAGGACATTGTTAATGTTGGTTATGTCTATTGTTGTATACTATTTATGATATTGTTACTAATAAACACATGCAACTTGCTTTCAAAGTTGATGCAAATTGTTTGGTAAATGCTTGGTTACATGCACGTTGTTGTTTCTTATACTAAAGTAAATGCCTAAACTGATATTGTTGTCATAATATCAGCATGCCTGACTGATACATACTGATGTACATGTGCTTTAAATTATTATTTGAAAATGATAAATACTTATGATGGCATGTCACACTTATTACTAGAGGAATGGTAACTCTAAGGTACCGATATATGAAATTAACTAAATACTCGTGGATGACATTTGTTTCGTAACATTACACATTGCAAGTAATTGGTTTATTAGATTAACGATCCTCCATATTTGTATGACATTACATGCTTGTTATGAGATTGGCATTGGTCATTTGCTTATTATTAAATAAATGCATATTTCACATACACTTACATAGTACATCTATTCCACTTTTTTATTGACTCCATTAGGCACTAGTCACTAACCTTAAACACATACGAGATATATTTGGTGTCTAAGTGTCTTTGTAGAGTTACATAGGGCTCTCCCCTAGGAGGTTTCGACTTCCGAAGAAGTTTAGATAAGTGACTAAGGTGACAGTGGTCACTCTCTCCACATATGCTTGTCGGTGGCTTGGACTGCCATTTCAACCGGTAACACCTAACAAACAGACCCGTAACTTTAGGCAGCTCACAAGAAGAAAGAAGTGAGAGCTAAGCAGATAAGCATGGATGCTATAAACGATCATTTGATCCCTCATATTTCCAAGAAAAAGACGACGAAGGACATGTTTGATGCCCTGGTTAGCCTTTACCAAAGCAAGATCATTAACAAGAAGATGATATTGCATAACAAACTTGGGTCTGTTGGGATGACCAGATCAAAAATCGTCACTATAACAACAGTGCTTCAAATTCTGAAAATTTCCGAGTACATGCCTAAATGATAGATTTCTTAAATTTCATGCTAAGTCAAATTTCTGGAAATTTATGATTTGTTGTTTTAGATAAATAACAACAAGATAATGACAATGGGATGCCTTATAGCTACTAAATCTATTGCTTAAATCTCTTAATATTGCTTCAATACTTAACTATTAAATTTTCCAAATTTTTCAATGTCTATTAAATGCAAATTTTAAGTTCATTTTATGGAAATTATCTCAATGATTATCGATGTTTATGGACAATGAATGTGGTGGTGACAAATCTAATCAACATATTGAGTTCAAAAATTTAAACAAGTCATTTTGGTTGGAGTGACAAGTCAAAACAAACCAAAATAAGTGTTGTCTTCATATTTCTTTTGGGGTCAACTTGGTGAGGATGCCTCACGCAACTACTACATCAACACTCTCTCTTAGCCAGGGAGACATCATCATATTGAAACACATATGGATATCAATTGTACATCACGACTGTCTCAAACATCTCTATTCATAAGGAAGGTCTTCCAACACAATCTCAGCCCATCAAGAAGTGTCAATAACTCAACCCAATCCATCAGGTATTCAACATGCACCAGCTCAACCTTGTCCAACGGGGAACCTACATGTAACAATCTCAACTCAATCCATCAAGGAGTCAACAACTCAACCCAATCCGTCGGGGAGTCAACATGCACTAGCTAAACCCTGTCCATCGGGAAACCTACATGTAACAACTCAACTCAGTCCATCAAGGAGTCAACAACTCAACCCAGTCCGTCAGGGAGTCAACATGCACCAGCTCAACCCTGTCCATCAAGGTACCTACATGTAACAACTCAACTCAGTACATCGAGGAATCAATAACACAACCCACTCCATCGGGGAGTCCACATGCACCAACTCAATTTAGTCCATTACAAAGCCTATATGTAATATGCGTCGGTGTGCACCAATATGCACCAGCCTCTCCACCCTGTTATCCACTAATTTTGCACTTCGTGGATTTTTCGGTGAGCCGCCAGAGTATGGAACAAGTACACTTGTTCAAAATCAGAGTTCAGAAGTTCAGTGTGATCCAAAGTTAGCCATTTTTTGGCTGAACTTTTTATTTTTTGTAAAATACATGTTCATACCCCCTTGGGGAAATTCTAAAAAGTGTGCTAGCATTTAATTTTTTATAAAAGGCTCGCTTCCCGGACTTGAGCATCAAGCCGACTAGCCCAAAGTGTTTTTTCCCTTGGTTATTATTGGTTGTTGAACAAACGACTAATAATTTCTGAGTTTTTCACTCGCACCTCCAAAGTTGGGGTAATTGTCTTGGTGTTTCGACCTTGGAAGGTTATTAGAGCCTTTGTGTCAGTGTTTTTCAACATGCTAGGCATTTCGATTGAGTTGTATGAACATGTACTAGGTCCCCCTAGAGTTTCATTTGATTCCGAGAAAAAATATTTTTTTCATTTTTTAAGTCATTTGTTAATGGTTTAATTGGAAAAATTCAAAATGTAAAAAAAGAGTGATCCGGAGTCCGTTTTCAGCATGGTTAGGCTCATTTTCAAGCCTGGAGCAGCGTCTTTACCCCATGGGCCACTTTCACTAAGTTTCGGCCAGCTGAAGCATCCCAAAAGTCATCATTCAGCTAACAGAGCGTCAAAGTAGCATTTAAATGCTAAGTTTGGATAAAATTGCACCAAGTCCAATATAAAAAAGTCAACTAAATATTTTTTAATGGTAAAGGGTGACGTGGCATGTGGGCCATAGGTCTTTCAACCCCCTTCAAAGTTACATGGCATATAAAACTTTGGATAAAAAGAAGCTACGAAATAATATTATGAGAGAATGACCTAAGGGTTGAAGTGGTCACGCTTATGTGAAAATTGGTGAGTGGGATTGGGGGACCCAAGACCCATCCACTTAAAGAAAAAAAAATTAAACCTTGGCCATTATGCTAGCGAGTGGTGGTCACGTGAGGGAGCTTTCACGCTAGCTAGTTTCATGAAGGGTTCACGCCAACCACATGAGGAGATTGCGCTAACCAAGAGTGGACCCCTCTCCACGTGAAGGTAAAACCATGGCATAATTCCATGCATACGAATTGTGATGAGGGAGTGATGACGTCAACTGTCCATTAAATTTTTCCTTCACGCCAAGGTTTCCGTATGAGTGCATGGGTTGGTGAATACTCACGCGTGGGGATTGATTCCTTCTTCAACCATGATTCTTTCCCTTAAATCAAGCATGAGAACTCACGTTGGCAGTGAGTGGTTTCAAATGGTGACGTCAATCCAAGATTGGAGCTCACGTCAATATGTCATACAATCGCATGAGATCAGAGAAACTCATCGAATTAATTGGGTGTGTTGGCAGTTCAAGCTCAGTTGAGCTCTAGTACAAGCTCAGTTCAGCTCCGGTTGAAGTTCAGGTTTAACTCAATTAACTCTGCACTCTCTCTTCAGTTCATAAAGTTCCCCCTGGGGCTTGGTTTTTGTATAAATAGAGGCTCTAGGAGCTCTATTCGATATAGAGAGTTTGGCATAGAAACTCTGGTGGAATTTGTAAGCGTCTTTTTGTTAATAAAATATTGAGACTTTGGAGGTCATTTCATGGGCTTTTGGCATTGTGTCTTCATCCTATGTGAAGTAATATCTCTTTCACCCTACCCTTGTATTGCAATTTGATTATTATGTTTATTGAAGACTAACAATCTAGTACTTAGGCTTCTAATTAATTTGCATTGAGTGTTTGTGTCTTCAGGGATTGCATCTAGTACGAGCTCTCGGCATATAATACCTTCACCATACAAATGTTCCATTATTAATATATTTTGTTTGTAGGATTGCAAGCGGTTCCGGATCTTTCTTGCCTTCTCCAACAAACTTCTAAAAACTATTTTCGGTTACTTGTTACTAGTCCTGCCCGTCTCGAGGCTGTGGAGGATCCAAGTCATACCTTTCTTCAAGCCTAGGATCTCCCACCAAGCTTGCCATCTTGCTTTTCCCATTTGTCTTGGTCTCCTGCTTTCGTCTTCCTTCCTTGCTCTCATATTCTTCCGCTTCTGCTAGTCTTCTCGTCTCACCCTTCCTCATTCATCCTAGACCCCTTTTCTCTCCTCTCTCTTCTCGTTTTTCTCTTTTTTCTTCCTTCTTCCTCTCGTCCCTCCTCCTTGCTTTCGTTTTTCTCAGCTTTCTCTTCCTTGCCATCTTGTCTTCTTCCCTTCTCTCTCGTCCTACTTACCTTGACTTCCCTTCTTTTTCTCTTTGCTTCATTGTCCTCTCCTCCTCTCGTCCATCTTCTCTCTTTTGTTTCCTTTTTGTTTGCTCCCCCTTCTTATGGTATTCAGAGGAGAATAAAGTGCAAAGGTGAAGCAAAGAGAGACTTGAACCTAAAACACTTGGAGATTACCCAAAGAAGAAAAGAAACACATCAAGAAACCATAAGGAAGATCCAAAACCCAATGAAGATGGTGCTAAACAAGAAGATCTAAAGCTTCTCACTCTTCCTTTTTGTAAAAGAAGTCATAAGACTTCTTGTTCCAAGTTTTTGCTTACTTTCAGTTCCCAAAAGGTTGAAAATCCTCAATATTGTACTTGATTAATAAAAAGGCTAAGTGGGATAAGGCCTCCCACACTTTGTGTTTTCCTTCTCCCATTTGGGGAAGAGCCTTGGGTTGTCCTTTTGTTTGGTTATTAGCATGCTTAGAGTAGTTTCATTTTATGCTTAGAACACTAGTTGCTAGTTCAGTTTATTTTTGCTAAGTTAGTTTCTTTCAAGTCATTGTTTATTAATATTTTTGAGCTATCACTTTGTTTCCATATTTACAATCTGCTTGTCTCTTAAAAAGAAACCAAAGTCTCTTGAACTTGCCATAACCCAAGTCAAGAGCACTCTCTGTCGGAGAGCATAGTTACATTGCATTTTCCTTGCATTAGGCATATAGATTAGCCAAAGTCTCTTTAACTTCTGTCATAAGACAAAGTCAAGAGCACTCTCTGTCGGAGAGGTTCATTTGTGTGCTCATAATTAATAAAATATTTCCAACACACATTCCCCATAAAATTTACTTCATTGCTTTCCATCACTTAGTATGCTCCGTCGACCTTAAAAAGTTGGATCCGTACTCAGAATGGTGATTGGAAATTGATTAATCTTACAAGTGACAACCATAAGTAAAACTTTCAACCCCATAACCAACGAACCGGCGTTGTCGATAAATACTGAGGTAGTAGGCAAATTCTTGCTAGTGATGTCGAAACAAACTGTTGTCTCGGAGTTCAAACAAGTTGGTTAAGTTCCTTGGACACCTAGCCTGGAATACTGGACGGTCCGACATGTCATTGAGAGGAGCCACTGAAGGTATATCTTCCGGTTGATACCTTGTGTTCTTAGCCATAATAATCAAGATCACTAAAAATTTATAAAATTTACAAAGAACAGTTGCAAAATGATCTCACAAACACACTGAACGCTTGTATCTTTGCATCCCAAGCACTACAATCTTGACTTCGTTACCCATCGGATAAGGCACTGGTCTTGTGCTCGTTTCATTTATATATCTGAAGTGCATATTTTATTTCATTATGGATGCCTTTGCTTAAATCAATCAGTTGTGTTTGCTTAAATCAATCAGTTGTGTTTTCCTTAAATTATTGCAAGTATACCTTTGTGCTATTTAAATTTTAGATCTGTGATCTTTTCACCATAATAAACTCCTAAACAACACCCATCCGCATCACCATACACCAAAAACACTTAAAATACATTGAGCCATAGAAACTCTTTGTTAGGCACTACCCCCCTTGGCTTCGTTAGGAGTTAGCCTAAACGAAGGAGCTAGGAGTAGGTGACAGTACCTAGCTCTATGCTTGCCCCCAAGGCCACACCTCTCCCACTTTCATAAGTGAGGAGACAGCTTTCAGAAGATTTCTACTACTGGTGTGCATTCAGGGGACAACATCTTTTGGCGCCGTTGCCGGGTACAAATCTTTTTGTTCCTGGACGACCTTAGTTTTTTCTAGTTTTCTACCTTTTTGATAGATTTTGTAGTTTAATCAACTCTCTGATATTAGATTTGAAATCCGTCTGGCGACTCCACTATCTTTAAATTTACCAAGGTATTCAACAAGAAGAAACTCTGAAGGTTTACTTAGTTTTATCCCTGAACCTGAAAAGGTTTATAGAAGGATAATAAATAAACTTGCTTCTTGTAGGATCCTTGAAGATCTTGGATCTCAATCTTTGTCGAACATCCATAGCTTGTTTTTTGAAAATAATTTTGAAGAAAACTATAACACTTGTATTTTCGACATAATGGGTGAGTACTTTACTCAACTCAATTTTTCTCAGATAGCAGGTCAACCCCATCATCTTCCAGACAAAGCTGTCGAGAACCTCCCAATGTATACTGGCAACGATGCCACAACTTCCGCCATGCATCTCAGAAATTTTTCCAGATGCATCAATGCCTATGTCAGTGATCCTGCAAACCAGTACAATGATCTCTATACGAAATTATTTGCACTTTCCTTGGATGGAAAAGCTGGTGACTGGTACAACAATTTACCAGACAACGCTTATGCTACATTGACTGCCTTCAAGATCGCTTTCACCAACAAGTTTGGTGAGAAGACAGAACCTCGACATCAACTTGCCTCTCTGACCAACATCAAGAAGGATACTGAAACAATGGATGAATTTAACACTAGATTCACTGAGTTATCAAAAGCTATTCCTACTGCTTATGCACCAACTACACCAACCATCTTGGTTTATTACATTGAGGCACTTAGTGGCAAGATGCAATATCAAATAAGAGACAAGAAACCCACTACTTTGCTTCAAGCTCAAGAGATGGTTGTTAAGATTGACTTAAACATGCAATCACCAGGTGTAATGTCCTCGTCCGATTAGGCATCAAGACACCTGCTAACCTACTTAGTCCCCATAGGTTCGAGCGGGTACTGCATAAGAGGGGATTGACTGAGGACATTTGGTACTTAGAACAACTCGAGACACACATTCAGTACTAAAGTCAGCAGTAGGCTGAAAGAAGCCTTTTCTCTTTAGGCTTAAAAGTCAACAACAAATTAGAATAGCATGCATGCAAAAGTAAAAGCACAAACCCTAAATGTGACATGCGAACCCTAAAAGTGCATAAGGATCTATTTAAGAAGGATGAGAGAGCCTAAAGAGACACTTTTGCTTATTATTGATTTTGGTGCTCTTGAGTAGCAGCACAGCGTGCGGCCACAGCGGTTGGGGTTGAAAACGGCGTCTTCAGCTAACAGGGTTTCGACAGTGAGATATCTTCCCTAGTCTCATCCAGGGTAAACTATCCAGGTTCACCATTCGCTCTTCAACTTATTCATCCAATTGCAATTATCCAGTATCCATCAGAGATTGTTTGCAGGGACACGTGTGCAGCCATAGGGGGGTTTTAGCTAGAAAACCCCAAATCATTCGTTGGGTCCTTAGATCTCAATTTATCTTCGGAATACCGACATCGTTCTCATCATCAGTATCATCCTCCAGCACCCGATGATTATCAGGTCCTGTCTTGCTCATCCGGAGCAGTTCTCAGCAATTTGGGGATCAGGGGGGCATGAGCAACGAACCCTCCAGATCAATTCGCTAGCCTGCTTAGAGGTTTCAGAACTTCCGCATGTGTCAGGCATCCTATCCCGCACGGAAAGGCTACCAGTCCTGCAAAATCTCAGCTTCAACAGACACCTCCTTCACTAAAAACGTCACCCTTAGCTGATTGTGGGGTTCGTGTTGTTGGGGTATCACCGGAGGCAGAAAGCACCAGTTCATCCCTAGATCGGCTCTTGATACATGCACATTCTCTCAGGAGTATTTCAGCCAGCTTTATTAGTGGTAAGTGTTACATTCTATCCTGCAAACCGTAACCCTAAATTCAGCTATAATATAGGGCAGTTTGCATGCCCGGCTATTTCAGTATTTTTGCATAGAATTAGAAAATATCAGTATTCGGGATATTACAGTGGTATCAGAGCATGTTCCTTCCCAGTTGTGGGCTTGAACATGAGAAGTAGATGAATACAGAAGAGGACACTTTTGTAACCTATAGGAAAAGGAGTAGGTACAAGGAGGACTTTGAGGATATCCAACTAGAAGATACAAACTCAGACATGGACACAACAGGTATACACTCTAACAGGGGAAAAGGAACGGGAGAAGATGAGGACAGGATGGAGTTTCGCAACCTAGTATCTACATTGCAAGACTTAGGCAAAGGGCAAAAAGATGTACTTAATGCAATCAACAGATTATCGACGAAACCAAAACCAGGTAACAGTAGTACACCTCCTTCACCGGTAGATAGAGGGTCTACAAGCAGCAGTGGGAAGGTTGCATACACCAATATACAGAATACACCCCACATATATACCAGACCTTCCATCAGGCCTACTATGCCTCACTTCTTGGCAGATGCAGTAGGAGGTCCAGTCATGCAGGTAGAGCCTAGCGAACCTTTTGGGGCTTATTTGCAGGAACACAAGGACTTAGGGGATAAGTTTCATGCAGCCATGTCTTTCGGATTTCGCAACATGAAGAGTAGGAAGAAGCCCAGGAATTTCAACAAGGGATTCAATCATAACTATGAGTTGCAGAAAACCTTGGGCAGGTTGACCATCCCAAACTTTGATGGGACTCGCTGAGATTCAGCGAGGATATGGGTTCAGAAGTTGGATACCTGTTTCCAACTCAATCCCATGACAGAGACAAATGCCATTAAATTGGCTACACTCCACCTAGACGGAGAGGCTCATGAGTGGTGGTACCACGGATTAGTGATATTGGGTCACAGCACCATCCATTCCTATAGTGAATTCATTCAGAAACTCATGGAGCAGTTCGACAGGAAAGATCCAGAAATACATTTCAGAGAGTTGTCTCAACTCAAACAGATAGGTAGCACCGAGGCCTTCATCTTAGAATTCCAGATAATAGTAGTCATGGTAACAGATGTGTCAGAGAGCAAGTTGATGATGTTGTTTACTGAGGCCCTGACAAAGCCACTACAGGGATGGGTGAAAGCCTACAAACCCCCCACTCTACAGGATGCCATTAACTGAGCCAGAGATCTCCAAGACTCAATCCCGAAAAACTGGTTCCCTCTCAAAACCAACTTTGCAGTTAGGGACAAGGACAAGAAACCTTTCCAGCAGGATTTTCCAAAGAAAACATGGTTAGACGAGGACATTAGGAAAGACTTGAGGCGTAAGAAATTATGTTTTACTTGTCAGGAACCATGGGTTCCAGGACACAAGTGCGCAAAAAAGGCCGAGGCTCACTACATTGAGGTATATTCGGACAGTGACAGGGAGGACTATGAGCAGGAGGCGACAGAAGAGTTACAAGCAGCAGAGAAAGAGTCACTCCAGGATGATACACCAGATGAGTAGTACAGGGCCACAGAGTACCTAGACTCCATACTCTCAGGGTCAGAGGAGTAGTACAGGGCCACAGAGTGGGAGTATTGGTTGATGGGGGAGCAACCCACAATTTCATTGATGTAGCTTGGGTAGCCAAGAGAGGTATTCCGATAGAGAAGTTTGAGGGATTTACTGTAGTAGTAGCAAGAAACTCTAGCATGGAGTGCAACTATTGGATTCCAAAACTGAATGTCACATTAGGCAATTACCAAATGACAGATTCATTTTATGTAATGGATGTGGAAGATACACATGTAGTATTAGGCGTTCAATGGCTTTATTCAATAGGGAAATATACTACAGACGACCGAGCAATGGAAATGGAATTCTAGGGCCCAAATGGAAAACGAGTAGTTTTGAGGGGCATGAACACTTATCCCCCAAAACCGGTCTCTTCACAGAGAATGGAGGTAGTACTCAGACAGGATGACATAGAATGGGCTGCGGAATGTTTGGTCGCCTTTAGGAAACCTCCAGAGAACAACACACAACACCCAGATGACATTCAGGTTGTATTACAATAACATGAAAAGGTATTTCGGGACCTTCGTAGACCGCCAGACAGGGGCTTTGAGCACATCATTGAGCTAGAGGAGGGGACACAGGCAGTCATCACCACTCCTTATCAACATCCCAAAAGATACAAGGACGAGATCGAGAAGACGATCAAGGAATTACTGGAGCTTGGATACATTTGGGCCAGCTCTGTCCCCTTTGCATCATCAGTGGTCTTAGTAAAGAAAAAGGATGGCACACTACGAATGTGCATCGATTACAGAGCACTCAACAAGAAGACCATCAAAAATAGGTATCCCATCCCTCGGATTGATGAACTCATGGACTAGTTGCGGGGCGCCAAAAACTTTTCCGAAGATTGATCTTCGCTCGGGATACCATCAAATCCGAGCAAGGGATCAAGACATTTCTAAAACAGCTTTCCGTTGTCACTATGGTCACTATGAATTCATGGTCATGCCTTTTGGACTTACCAATGCTCCAGCCACTTTTCAGTCATGCATGACCCATACTTTTAGAGCTCAGTTACGTAAGTTTTTGCTAGTATTCTTTAATGACATCTTGATTTATAGGAAAACATGGGAGGAGCATCTGAAACATCTGGACGAAGTATTGAGCATTCTAGAAGAACACTCGCTTTACGCGAAGATGTCCAAGTGTGAATTTGGTATGAAGGAAAAGTTGTATTTAGGGTACATAATCAGTGCAGAAGGGGTACAAGTTGATATGGAGAAAATCCGAGCTATCAGGGATTGGCCCACGCCAAAAACAGTCACTGAATTGAGAGGCTTCTTAGGCCTTTGCACATATTACCGGAGGTGTGTTAAGGGGTTCTCCCAATTTGCCGCACCCCTCACAGATCTCACAAAGAAGGGGGCCTTCACCTGAACAGAATTAGCACATAAAACTTTTGAGATGAAAGTCATCATGAGTTCTTGCCTAGTATTAGCATTACCAGACTTCTCACAGCCATTTGTAGTAGAATGTGATGCCTCAGGGGAAGGGCTAGGAGCAGTATTGATGCAAAACCATGACCCTATTGCATTTGAGAGCAGGAAACTAAAGAACTATGAGCGTCACTACTCCATATATGACAAGGAGATGCTAGCCATCTTACATGCTCTCAAGAAATCCAGACGGTACTTGGTGGGCAGCAAGTTCAAAATCAAGACAGATCATAACAGCCTCAAGTACTTCTTGGAGCAGAAGGAACTGAATGAGTGCCAACAGAAATGGGTCAGCAAAGTACAAGCCTACGATTTCAAGATAGAGTATGTGAAGGGTAAGAACAATATAGTAGTTGATGCATTATCCAGACGACCCGTGTCATTATCTCTCATGAGTATATCTACAGATTGGAGCGCTCTTCTCTTAGTAGAGTACTCCAAAAATAAATTCGCTTGCGAATTATTGGATGGGCAGGTTCAGGATGACAGATACAGAATTGTCAATGACATCATCTATTACAAGAGCAGGATATACCTCATCCCAAAATCAGCTTTAAGAAAGAAAATCATACAGGCAGCACATGACTCTCCACTATCAGGACATCAGGGTTTCTTCAAAACCTACAGGCAGATCCGAGAGAGGTTCTCATGGAAGGGCCTCAAGGGGGAGGTTATGCAACACGTGCAGGAATGTAGCATTTGTCAACAGAACAAGATTGAGCACATCCATCCAGCAGGGTTGCTTCAGCCACTACCAATTCTGGAACAGAAGTGGGAAAGTATCTCCATGGACTTCATTACAGGATTGCCCAAGGTCCAAGGGCGAGATTGCTTATATGTTGTGGTTGATCGACTGACCAATTTAGCACATTTCTTTTCTATATCATCTGATTACTCCGCAACCCATGTAGCTGAGTTATTTTTCAAAGAGGTTTTCAGGTTACATGGGTTACCCAAGACCATTGTCAATGATCAAGACAGTAGAATCACAGGTACCTTCTGGCAGGAGCTATTCAAGTTAGTGGGAACCAAGCTTGCTACCAGCACGAGTTATCATCCCCGGAGTGATGGACAGACCGAGATTGTCAACAAGTGGATTGAAGGGTATCTGAGGAACTATGTAGCAAGACAGCAACGAACCTGGATTAAATGGCTACACTTAGGGGGATACTGCTACAATACTACCTACCACATGTTTATTAGGATGACACCTTTTAAGGCATTATATGGCTATGAGGCCTTGGACTTTGCAGATGTAGCATTCGAAGACAGCACTGCTCCTAAGGCAAAGGATTGGATACAGGACAGTTAGGATATCCTTAAAATCCTGAAAGAGAACTTATAGACAGCTCAGAATCAGCAGAAGCTATATGCAGACAGGCACAAGGTTGAGCGGAGCTTTGAGGTAGGAGATCTGGTATACTTACGGCTCCAACCCTATATACAGTCTTCACTTAAGAAGAAAGGAGTGGAAAAGTTAAAACCTCGCTTCTACGGACCCT
Source organism: Pseudotsuga menziesii (assembly GCA_001517045.1). NCBI lineage: Eukaryota > Viridiplantae > Streptophyta > Pinopsida > Pinales > Pinaceae > Pseudotsuga > Pseudotsuga menziesii. The sequence continues at coordinate 446,181 of LPNX010678195.1, forward strand.
ACAGAGTTATCAGAAAGGTGGGAGAGGTGGCGTATGAACTAGAACTGCCACGGGAGAGAAAAATTCACAATGTATTCTATGTGTCCAACCTGAAAAAGACCATTGGACAACACATTGCTCCATCAACAGAGTTACCTCCCTTAGATGATGAGGGACTATTGGTACTGATTCCAGAACGAATCGTACAGACTCCAAAAAGAAGACTCTGGAACCGAGTAATTAGAGAATACTTGGTCCAATGGAAAGAATTACCTCCGGAGGATGCCACATGGGAAGGAGAACAGGTATTGCAGCATCCCAGTTTGCAGTTGCTTGAGGACAAGCAATCTCAAGCGGGGAGTACTATAATGTCCTCGTCCAATTAGGCAACAAGACACCCGCTAACCTACTTAATCCCCATAGGTTCGAGCGGGTACTGCATAAGAGGGGGTTGACTAAGGACATTTGGTACTTAGAACAACTCAGGACACACATTCAGTACTAAAGTCAGCAGTAGGCTGAAAGAAGCCTTTTCTCTTTAGGCTTAAAAGTCAACGTCAAATTAGAATCGCATACATGCAAAAGTAAAAGCACAAACCCTAAAAGTGACATGCGAACCCTATAAGCGCATAAGGATCTATTTAAGAAGGATGAGGGAGCCTAAAGAGACACTTTTGATTATTATTGATTTTGGAGCTCTTGAGTAGCAGCACAGCGTATGGCCACAGCAGTTGGGGTTGAAGATGGCGTCTTCTGCTAACGGGGTTTCGACAGTGAGATATCTGCCCTAGTCTCATCCAAGGTAAACTATCCAGGTTCACCATTCGCTCTTTAACTTATTCATCCAATTGCAATTAACCAGTATCCATAAGAGATTGTTTGCAGGGAAACGTGTGCAGCCGTAGGGGGGTTTTAGCTGGAAAACCCCAAATCATTCATTGGGTCCTCGGATCTCAGTTTATCTTCGGAATACCGGCATCATTCTCATCATCAGTATCATCCTCCAACACCCGATGATTATCAGGTCCTGTCTTGCTCATCCGGAGCATTTCTCAGCAATTTGGGGATCAGGGGGGCATGAGCAGTGAACCCTCCAGATCAATTCCCTAGCCTGCTTAGAGGCTTCAGAACTTCCGCATGTGTCAGGCATCCTATCCGGCACGGAAAGGCTACCAGTCCTGCAAATTCTCAGCTTCAACAGACACCTCCTTCATTGAAAGCGTCACCTTTAGGTGATTTTGGGGTCCGTGCTATTGGGGTATCACCGGAGGCAGAAAGCACCAGTTCATCCCTAGATCGGCTCTTGATACATGCACATTCTCTCAGGAGTATTTCAGCCAGCTTTATTAGTGGTAAGTGTTACATTCTATCCTGCAAACCGTAACCCTAAATTCAGCTATAATATAGGGCAGTTTTGCATGGCAGTTTGCATGCCCGAGTATTTCAGTAATTTTGCATGGAATTAGAAAATATCAGTATTCGGGATATTACATCAAGTGAGTCCAACCTCCATGGTTACTCGAGATCTTCAACACATTTAAAGATTAATGAACCTAAAGATAAAGATCCTTTATCAGTTATGAAGGATGCTTATGAAAAACAGATGTTGGAAATAAAGAACGAAATAAAAAAGGAAATGAAGAGAAACATGGAAAAAGCTGAACAGAAACACTTGGCACAGTTAAAGGAAATTCAGAACATGGTGATAACTATGGAAAGAACACAAACACAACCTGCTCCAAGAACTTTTCCTGCAAAACCAACTTGGCAAAGAAAGCCTCCCAACCATGAACAGAGGCCTCCTCATCAATTAGAGGTTGCTAACATGGTTGAAACTTACACGCCATTTTGTAGGGCATGTGAAGACCTTCATGAAGAATCTTCTTGCTATTATGCATGCTATGTTCAGGAGCATGGTTTTCCAGAGGGCTGTGGTCCTAAAGCATCATCAAGCGAGCCTGAGTATATAAACCATGTAGGTGACATGCATAATATTTCCGGAGAAAGTTGGAGAGAGGCAAAACAATATTCAAGAGAGCCTGAGTACATTAACGCAGTTGGACAGCTCCATCCTGTCACCACAGAAACCTGGGGTCAAGTCGAAGATTATAGTCAACACTTGGATAAACTCACTAAAAACTTTGGTACTAATCCTACAAATGAACATAATGATGATAGTTTGGAAGGTGTACTACCTTGTGACCTTCTTTCTGAAGAAGATGATTGATCATGAGGAGGGATATAGCCAGGGAAGTGATGCAAGTGAGGAAGAATCCCTTACATATGACATGGATGATAACTACGAGACTTTAATTAAAAATCCAATCTTAGAAGTTTTGAGTGATGAGAATCCTCCATGCTCTCCACCTGATGACAAATATTTGGAAAGTTGGGTCCCCTGTGATATCTTTGAAACCCAACTTTTTTAAAAAGATTGTTTTAAGCAGAATGAGGAGTGTAGCTAGGGACTTGATACTACTGATGAGGCATCTCTCATATCTAACATAGATGGCAATGATGACTATGAGACTTTTATTGAAAATCCAACCTATGATACTTTTGAAAATATTTTTGAGAATCCCATCTATGATGTGTCCAGTGAGGGGAGTGTTTATTCTAAGACTTATGAAAATTGTAAAGAAGAACAGTCAGAGTTTTCATATGAGCAATCAGAGTTGTATTTGAATATCTGTAATGAGGATTTGGAGAAGCAATGTAGTGAAGAATCAGATGGGGTGCAACTAGTTGAAGTTTTTTCTTAGCCATCGTCTTCACATATAGATGTTCCTTATGTTTTGGAGCAACTTGGGGCTTATACAACGAGTTATCATTCGATAAGCCTTGATGATCAGCATGATGGAGTAGTCGACCTCCCGCATCATCCCGATTTGTATATCAACGCTATCCAGTCATGGATAGAAGCATCCTGCACGAGCACCTACCAGTTTGGGAAGAAGTTTGACGACATTATTCATGCCTATGATTTCCCATCTAGCCCGCCCATTCTGGATCATCACGCATGTTTGCATTTTCTGAATAAAATATTCTTGTTTTGGCAGGTAACCAAAGACAAGGAAAAACCTTTTTACATTAATAAAATGCTTAGGTGGCTACATTGGATTTATGATTACACCTAACCTTTTTTATTTCATGCTTAGAGTAGGAAAATAGGCTCCCTAAAGTGAACATTTACTTTAGCATTTTCTTTCTGTACTTGGGAATAAATAAATTTTTCAGTTAAGTTTTGTCATTCCTTTGAATAAAGCAACTTTTGGATCATTGGCTCTTTTTCATAAAACTTGTCCTACTAAGGTTTTCTTGTCAAGTTGAGATGTTTTTAAAGGATATGGAAACCAAAGATTCTGGTGTTCTCGTATGCTCTCCTTGCATAAGAGACTAGATCGAGCACACGTCCCGCAATTGGAGCCAAATGTTATCCATTAATTTTGCACTTAGTGTATTTTCCGGTGAGCCGCCAGAGTATTGAACAAGTACACTTGTTCAAGATCAGAGTTCAGAAGTTCAGTGTGCTCCAAAGATAGCCAGTTTTTTGCTAAACTTTTTATTTTTTGTAAAATACATGTTCATAATCCCTTGGAGAAATTGTAAAAAGTGTCCTAGCATTTAATTTTTTATAAAAGGCTCGGCTTCCCGAACTTAAGCATCAAGCCGACTAGCCCAGAGTGTTTTTTCCCTTGGTTATTATTGGTTGTTGAACAAACGACTAATAATTTCTGAGTTTTTCACTCGCACCTCCAAAGTTGGGGTAGTTGTCTTGGTGTTTCAGCCTTAGGAGGTTATTAGAGCCTTCGTGTCAGTGTTTTTCAACATGCTAGGCATTTCGATTGAGTCGTATGAACATGTACAAGGTCCCCCTAGACTTTCATTTGATTCCAAGAAAAAATTATTTTTCCGTTTTTTAAGCCATTTTTTAATGGTTTAATTGGAAAAATTCAAAATGTAAAAAAGACTGGTCCAGAGTCCGTTTTCAGCATGGTTGGGCTCATTTTCAAGCCCAGAGCAACGTCTTTACCCCAAGGGCCACTTTCACTATGTTTCGGCCAGCTGAAGCATCCCGAAAGTCATCATTCAACTAACAGAGCATCAAAGTAGCATTTAAATGCAAAGTTTGGATAAAATTGCACTAAGTCCAAATATTAAAAAGTCAAATTCAAAGTCAAATAAATATTTTTTAATGGTAAAGGGTGACATGGCATGTGGGCCATAGGTCTTACGACCCCCTTCAAAGTTACATGGCATATAAAACTTTGGATAAAAAGAAGCTACAAATTAATAATATGAGAGGATGACGTAAGGGTTGAAGTGGTCATGCTTATGTGAAAATTGGTGAGTGGGATTGGGGGACCCACAACCCATCCACTTAAAGAAATAAAAAATTAAACATTGGCCATTATGCTAGCGAGTGGTCGTCACGTGGGGGAGCTTTCACGCTAGCTAGTTTCATGAAGGGTTCACGCCAACCACATGAGGAGATTGCGCTAACCAAGAGTGGATCCCTCTCCACGTGAAGGTAAAACCATGGCATAATTCCATGCATGCGAATTGTGATGAGGGAGTGGTGGCTTCAACTGTCCATTAAATTTTTCCTTCACGCCAAGGTTTCCGTACGAGTGCATGGGTTGGTGAATACTCACGCGTTGAGATTGATTCCTTCTTCAAGCGTGATTCTTTCCCTTAAATCAAGCATGAGAACTCACGTTGGCATCGAGTGGTTTCAAATGGTGACGTCAATCCAAGATTGGAGCTCACGTCAATATGTCGTACAATCGCATGAGATCAAAGAGACTCACCGAATTGATTGGGTGTGTTGGCAGTTCAACTCTGGTTCAGGCTCAGTTCAACTCCGGTTCAAGTTCAGGTTTAACTCAGTTAACTCTGGACTCTCTCTTCAATTCATAAAGTCCCCCCTGGGGCTTGGTTTTTGTATAAATAGAGGCTCTTAGAGCTCTATTCGATATAGAGAGTTTGACATAGAAACTCTGGTGGAATTTGTAAGCTTATTTTTGTTAATAAAATATTGAGACTTTGGAGGTCATTTGATGGGCTTTTGGCATTGTGTCTTCATCCTATGTGAAGTAATATCTCTTTCACCCTACCCTTGTATTGCAATTTGATTATTATGTTTATTGAAGACTAACAATCTAGTACTTAAGCTTCTAATCAATTTGCATTGAGTGTTTGTGTCTTCAGATATTGCATCTAGTAGGAGCTCTCGGCATCTAATACCTTCACCATACAAATGTTCCATTATTAATATATTTTGTTTGCAGGGTTGCAAGCGGTTCCAGATCTTTCTTGCCTTCTCCAACAAACTTCTAAAAAACTATTTTCGGTTACTTGTTACTAGTCCTACCCATCTCTAAGTTGTGGAGGATCCAAGTCATACCTTTCTCCAAGCCTAGAATCTCCCACCAAGCTTGCCATCTTGCTTTTCTGGCTTGTCTTGGTCTCCTGCTTTCGTCTTCCTTCCTTGCTCTCATCTTCTTCCCCTTCTGCTAGTCTTCTCGTCTCACCCTTCCTCATTTGTCCTACACCCCCTTTCTCTCCTCTTTCTTCTCGTTTTTCTCTTTTTTCTTCCTTTTTCCTCTCGTCCCTCCTCCTTGCTTTCGTTTTTCTCAGCTTTCTCTTCCTTGCCTTCTCGTCTTCTTCCCTTCTCTCTTGCCCTACTTACCTTTTCCTTCCCTTCGTTTTTCTCTTTGCTTCGTTGTCCTCTCCTCCTCTCGTCCATCTTCTCTCTTTTGTTTCCTTTTTGTTTGCTCCCCCTTCTTATGGTATTGAGAGGAGACTAAAGTGCAAAGGTGAAGCAAAGAGAGACTTGAACCTAAAACATTTGGAGATTACCCAAAGAAGAAGAGAAACACATCAAGAAACCATAAGGAAGATCCAAAACCCAATGAAGATGGTGCTAAACAAGAAGATATAAAGCTTCTCACTCTCCTTTTTGTAAAAGAAGTCATAAGACTTCTTCTTCCAAGTTTTTGCTTACTTTCAGTTCCCAAAAGGTTGAAAATCCTCAATATTGTACTTGATTAATAAAAAGGCTAAGTGGGATAAGGCCTCCCACACTTTGTGTTTTCCTTCCCCCATTTGGGGAAGAGCCTTGGGTTGTCCTTTTGTTTGGTTATTAGCATGCTTAGAGAAGTTTCATTTTATGCTTAGAACACTAGTTGTTAGTTCAGTTTATTTTTTCTAAGTCAGTTTCTTTCAAGTCATTGTTTATTAATCTTTTTGAGCTATCACTTGGTTTCCACATTTACAATCTACTTGTCTTGTAAAAAGAAACCAAAGTCTCTTGAACTTGCCATAACCCAAGTCAAGAGCATTGTCGAAGAGCATAGTTACATTGCAGTTTCCTTGCATTAGGCATATAGATTAGCCAAAGTCTCTTGAACTTATGTCATAAGACAAAGTCAAGAGCGCTCTCTGTCGAAGAGGTTCATCTTCGTGCTCATAATTAATAAAATATTTCCAACACACATTCCCTATAAAATTTACTTCCTTGCTTTCCATCACTTAGTATGCTCTGCCTACCTTAAAAAGTTGGATTCGTACTCGGAACGGTAATTAGAAATTGATTAATCTTACAAGTGACAACCATAAGTAAAACTTTCAACCCCATAACCAACGAACCGGCGTTGTCGATAAATACCGAGGTAGTGGGCAAATTCTTGCTAGTGACGCTGGAACAAACCGTTGTCTCAGAGTTCAAACAGGTTGGTTAAGTTCCTTGGACAGCTAGCCTGGAATACTGGATGGTCCGACATGTCATTGAGAGGAGCCACTGAAGGTATATCTTCCTGTTGATACCTTGTGTTCTTAGCCATAATAATCAAGATCACTAAAAAATTATAAAATTTACAAAGAGCACTTGCAAAATGATCTCACGAACACACTGAACGCTTGCATCTTTGCATCCCAAGCACTACAATCTTGACTCCATTACCCATCGGATAAGGCACTGGTCTTGTGCTCATTTCATATATATATATATGTATTATGAAGTGCATATTTTATTTCATTATGGATGCCTTTGCTTAAATCAATCAGTTGTGTTGTCCTTAAATTATTCCAAGTATAGCTTTGTGTTATTTAAATTTTAGATCTGTGATCTTTTCACCATAATAAACTCCTAAACAACACCCATTCGCATCACCATACACCAAAAACACTTAAAATACATTGAGCCATAGAAACTCTTTGTTAGGGAGTAACCCCCTTGGCTTCGTTAGGAGTTAGCCTAAACGGAGGAGCTAGGAGTAGGTCACAGTACCCGGCTCTGTGCTTTCCCCCAAGGCCACACCTCTCCCGCTTTCATAAGTGAGAAGACAACTTTCAAAAGATTTATGCTGCTGGTGTGCATTCAGTAGACAACACACCCCGTCACAGGGTGCTCTAGAGATCTCCCCACTCTGTCACAGTGTCCGAGAGAATGCATTAAATCTCTCCATCCTGTCATAGGATGTCCAAGATATCTGCCCACTTCGTCTTAGTGTTTTGGAGCATGAGTTGGTCACTCCATCCCTTCACAAGATGTCCAAGAGATCTCCCCACTCCATCACAAATTGTCCGGGAGAAAGCAATGACCTCACCACCTCGTCACAGGATGTCCGAGAGATCTCCCCACTCCATCACAGAGTGTCCGAGAGAATGCAGTGGCCTCTCCACCTCGTCATAGGGTGTCCGAGAGATCTCCCCACTCCGTCACGGAGTTTCAGGGAGAATGCAGTGGCCTCTCCACCCCGTCACATAATCTCCCCACTCTGTCACAGAGTGTCTTGGAGAATGTAAACATCAACCTTCCCTCTTAGCGAAGAAGTCAACATGGGACTAATCTCCCCACTCTGTCACAGAACATCCAGGAGAAGATACTGTCCCATTTTGAGTCATCTAGGCGTTACCACCTGAGTTGCACTCAGTTGGACTTTCAAACGAGCGAGCAAAGCTTGAACATATTCAATGTTCATCATCAAGTTTCAGAAGTCCATTCAGGCCTTCCAAGGCCCTTTTCTAACTTTTTCACCACATGTTCATACCTTGCAGGGAAGTTGTAAAAAAATGTGCTAGCATGGGTGCTTTTGTAAAGAACTTGGCTTCCTAGGATTTAAACATCAATCCGGGTATCCAAGGTGTTTTTTCCTTGTTAATTATATGTTGTTAAATAAACGACTTATATATCTCGACTTTTTCACCTACTCCTCCAAAGTTGGAATGGTCGTCTTGGTGGTTAGGCCTTAGGAGGTTATTAAAGTTCAAGTGTCAATGTATATGAAGCGAATAATTATTCGCTAACACAAATAATGTTACCAAAAGACTTGGAATATTAAATAAGCCATAATAATATATAAATTGATGATAATATAGATATGATGATAGATTACAAAGTGAGTGCCATATATATATTAATCGTAAAGGCACTTTGGATACTATCCATGAAAGGATGCGTCATTTTAGAATTGTTTACTAATAATTATTTATTAATTATTAATATCAATATGTATTAATATTAATAATTAATATTGATATTTAATAGTTATTATTAATTATATAATAGTTATTTAGTGATTATTTATTATATATATATTTGTTCATTACATTGCCTCTCCCTTAGAATTGCTTTGTCCTCAAAGCACAATTATGGAAGACTGTATCCCTTGTTCTAGCTCGTAACGCTTTGTCATGACATAGTGTGTTGGTAGTTGCAACATTTGACGAAATAAGACGATACTTTCTTTTAAACATTGTGTGGAAATGTTGCGTCAGTTGTGAATTCATCCATCCGAGATATACCCTTAACAGAATTATTTGCGGATCGATTGTCGAGAGTTGTCAATTTTGTCTTTTCTCTTTGTAGGAATAATACTGGTAATTTTCCTTTTGATTTTTTCGTCTATCATAATGACTCTTGTGATTCGGATCGCGATAAGGAACTTGAATTGCCTGTGAAGTGTTTACTAGAACTTCAACTTTTGGTGCTTCTAACGATTTTTGTAATTGTTTTTCGGAACCATTTTCTGTTGATGCTTGTAGCGATGTGACAATAAGATTGTTCTTTTGAACTTTGACGAGATTTGCATTGCTTCCCTTTTCTGATGTTTGAATTTGAGCCTTTGATGACTTCTCTATTGCGTTAGTCATCGTTTCTACTTTAATTTGATGTTGGTTGTATCGACTTCTGTGATTTGGGTAACGATAAGGTATTCGAGACGTTTGTGGAACCCATGTAGAAACTTTAATTGTTTGTGATTCTTGCGATTTACTAATTGATAATAAATCTAAGGATTTTTTTAACTTCTCATTTTTTAATTTTTTTATTTGTTCAGTCAATCCGTGATTCAAAATTTTTAAGCAAGAATTTTCTTCATTTTTTGTAATAGTTTCTTATTGAAATCATTTTGGAGATCCACTTCCTTCTGGTGGAAATTCTCTTGGCTTTCCTCTTGCGATCTGTTTTCCCTTTTTAATTTCTTAATTTGTGCGATCAAGTCTTGACTATGATTCTTCAAACGAGTAATTTCTTTATCCTTACTAGCGACAATTTTTTCAACTTCTTTCTGCTTCTTTTGTTCTGACTTCTAATTACCCTGTGAAAACATCTCTGATATATCCTGGAATTCTTCAGATGTTGGAGGTTCTATTTCTGACTTCATTGTAATATCTTGAAATGTGATTCTCTTTTGCTTATAGGAAAATGTCAGAAACTTTTTTTCGACATTTAAGATGAAATTCCCCAATGTTTTTATCCAGGGTAAACCCAAAATTATGTCACCGTCAAAGCTCCATAAGGAACTAACAATGAATTTCGATGTGACCATATAATCTCCAACACTCAGTTGTAAGCCACTTGTTTCAGTTCGTTTTTTGTCCAAAAAGTCTAGCTCTTCCCTTATATTTGACTCAGGAATCACTAAATGGTTAGCGAATTCAGTACTAATATAATTATTTCTTTCAGCAGGTGCAATAGAAATGGTGATATCCTTTCCTGCAAGTGTCCCTTTAATTCTAAATAATATTGCAACATTTTTTTGTAAGGTGATAGGAAAATTTTGCTTCTTTTCAATATTAAAATCCATATTCTTGAATTTTCTTTGAAGTTTAATCAATCTCCTTTTTTTTTCCAATAGTTCGTAAAAATGTCAATAGATTGGGTGGCTGGGAGGAATGAGTGTTACCTTCCCCACCTAAGTTCAAATCTCACTTGCTTTTTAGTAGCAATTATTATGCACCCTTTTTATCTTTTTTTCCCTTAAGTTTTGTAAAATGTGAGTAGATTGGGTGGTTGGGAGGAATGAGTGTTACATTCCCCACCTAAGTTCAAATCTCACTTGCTCTTTCCTAATAATTATTTTGCACTTTTATATTCAAACTCAAACCCACTTTAAGAAACCAGGTGTGGTTTCACTTTTACCCTCTCTCTTTTTTTTTCCTTTTACTTTTATCTTTTCTTTTTCTTAACTTTTTTTTTCCTTTTTTCTTCTTTTTTTTACATTTTTCTTTTTCTTTTAGACAATGTCCAATATTTTAGGGAAACCATAAAATAAGGCTATGAGCCAAAAATCAGACAAGGTCTGAGAATTAAAACCAAAGGCCCAGATCAGCCAAACGAGGCTCTGATACCACTTGAAGCGAATAATTATTCGCTTACACAAATAATATTACCAAAAGACTTGGAATATTAAATAAGCCATAATAATATATAAATTGATGATAGATTACAAAGTGAGTACCATATATATATTAATCGTAAAGGCACTTTGGATACTATCCATGAAAGGATGCGTCATTTTAGAATTGTTTACTAATAACTATTTATTAATTATTGATATCAATATGTATTAATATTAATAATTAATATTGATATTTAATAGTTATTATTAATTATATAATAGTTATTTAGTGATTATTTATTATATATATTTTTGTTCATTACAGTATATGAACATGCTAGACATTAATATTGAGCCATATGGCCATGTATTATGTCTGCCATAGGTTTTTTTTAATTTCCGAGAAAAATATTTTTTCCTACAAACTTAGACTATTTTTTAATAGTTTAAATGGGAAATTTCAAATTGTAATAAAAGTGTAGCTAGGGGTCTGAATTTGCCATGGGGATGCTCGTTTTCGAACTCAGAGCACCCCCTTTACCCTAGAACCCACTTACCCTATGTTTCAAGTGATTAAATCATCACTTAGAGCATTTTTTCTCTAAAAGGGAAACAAAATGTCAAAAAATGCCAAAAATGACATAAAATGGCAAAATCATGTGGGGACATGTCAAATCTGTTTGAAAGTCAACTAAGGTGGAAAGCGAATTGCTCCCTCGGCATCATGTTTGAGTGAATCACGGAAAGGTGGTGAGTGTATCTTATGAGAGGGATGTGCCCACCATAGTTGATATATGAGTTGTGTGGCGAATGAAGGTTTGACGTGTTTTGGCAATGTGAACTCAATGTTGAAGGTGAGCTTGTTGAGCAGCAAGGCGTCATGATTAAGAGAATAAAGGGATGAGGTCGAGTCATTCCTTGGAAGAGGATGTGCATCTCTCCGAGAAATGGCGCATGTGTAGAGGTGGTGTCTTATGGTTGAGTAGAGATGAATCCAAGGTGACGTAGGCGCATCTCTTATGAGGTGATGCCTACCTGTTCCACTTAAGCTGGCACTTAACTCCAACAAATCCCTCGTTTCACTCAAAGCTCACACCCTCTATCTTAAATGGTGGATGTGCCCCCCCCTGGGCCATTCAGGCTGTAAATAAAGCAAGCTCTCTCCTCATTCAAGGTAGTTGGAGTTTTTGGAGAAGAGCTTGCCAATTGTAATCTTTGAATATTATTGAGAAATAAAGAGACTTTGGAGGTCATTCTTATGTGTTGCCTTTGATGAGTGGAAGTACTATCTTGGTTGTTCAATGGAGGTAATCAGTATTTGATTTCTTTGACTTATAAGTTGCGTCGGATCTAGCTTATCAGAAGAATTGGTAGCAATTTATAAGGATTGGTAGCAATTGGTTTTTTGCTTTCATTAGTTTAGCTTTATTTTCTAGTTTTGTACTTTCATTTTGCTTTACCTTTTTCAAGGAAAAGAAATACTAACACCACGCATTCCCTAGTTACCTGAAAGGGAAAAGAGATTCGTGGTAGGACTAATTAGAAAACAAGTTTCTTTTTTTCTTTTTGTTGTTTCATTTTTAGCATTTAAAATTAACCTGCCTATGCATTCCTGAGAATTCCAAAACGGAAAAAGAGATACTCAGTCCCAAGACTCTGTCCCCGTATGCTTTGCACCGCTGCAGCATATATGATTAGCTAGTTGTAACCAGAAAGGGATACGAGTGACTAGAATAATAGGACAATCCACATAAGTCTTTTTCTTGAGAACTCGGGAGGTCGCAAAGGGTGATTACCACAGTCAAGGGGCTACTCCAAACAGGTTATGCCTCGCCCCGTTGAACACTTGGTAAAGCCGCTTTAGCGCTCAGTTCAAGGGAACTTGACTTGTTGGGCCAAACCCCAATTTACCCACTCCTTAATCAACTCATTAATAATCTTAAAACTTACCAATGAGACACTGCATTACTATCACTAAGATCACAATAGCAACCCTTGTACACAAGCACTCCATATTCATCGACACTGGTCTTGTTATTTATTATGGTTAAATCAATTTTCACATAATATCGTGAATGCTGTTTGATTTATTAAAGTTGTTGTTATAATTTATTTGCAAGTAACTTGTTAAGGTTTTAAATCCATTTCACTTTTAACTCCTAGATTTTTTAACTTTTTGTTTTAGAATAAAAACCATAGATTTTATTTTACTAGGGACCAACCCCCTTGGCTTCACTAGGAGTTATCCTAGACGGAAGAACAAAGTATCAGGTGACAGCACTTGGCTCTAGCTTGCCCCCAAGGTCGCACCCAGTGGCTTGAAAATTTTTGCCACGTGACCCGAGGTGTGAATTACGCGGCAACACTAGGGACTAATCTCCCTACTCTGTCACAAAGTGTTCAGGAGAAATCACTGCTCCATTTTGACTCATCTACCCTTAGCCAAGTCACATGGCGAATACTAAAAAATGTCCACCCAATGATGCAAACATATGTCTTTACGCTCATCACATCTCCCTCTGTGCTAGAGTGCCTTGCCCACTCTGCATCTGAGCATCCTGCTCCCTCTGCATCTGAGCATCCTGCTCCCTTTGCATCTGAGCAACCTACTCCCTCTGCATCTAAGCATCATGCTCCTCTGCATTTGAGCACCCTACTTGGTGACGATCAAGTGCATCAAGGATATTCTCAACTACCAGTACGGTGAGATCCACAACATCATCAGTGTATAGCATCACGAACAAGGGATCATAATCAGCAACATGTTATTAATCCCGAGACACAACTCTAACTAAATGGATGTGTATCTCCTTAGAAAATCAATTGAGTAGATCTCGTCCTCTAGGACTACATGGAGAACATTCTAATTTTCCACTTTGGTACAAGGAATGCTCGTCACTTCTAGAATCTGCAATTACTCCAACTGTAAGCCAACTATTCCTCATAATCATTGAATGAAAGAACATCTGTAGTAGAGAGACCGACATTAGTTGGAGCCTCCTGCTCCCAATCGTCAATCTCCATATGAGATCCTCTAGACCTGTGGGTCATGTGTCCACATTTGACTGAATGTACTAGATCCACGTTTGTCTATTGTCAATGCTTGAATAGTCATCACTTCCATTTTAAATGCTCCATCTATCATGAAAGCCATCCTTCTTCCTAGTCTGTAGCCTGAGAGCCATGCTCCTAGAAGCTTCCCGCTTCTGACCATCTTGCTCTCTCTCAAACACTAAATATCTACATGAAGGTCACAATAAACAGTCATTACTTGTTCTTTGGAACAAGTCTCATCAACCTTCTCTTGTAGGTCAGAGCACACGATACATTGCATAATCATCAAATCATATTGACATTTTAATGACAAATTCTTATTCACACTGGCATAAATCATACAGGTATGTAACCATCTTAGCCAATGCTTCAGCATAGCACTCATCCATATCTCGTATACACACGGTAACTATCTAGATGGCTTCCATCTCTACCAAAACATACTATCAAGATCATGCACTGCTCCTAGCATGTTAGCAAAGAGCTTTCATTCTAGACAACCAACAATGGCTCGTGGAATATTGTGCAACACTATAGGCTACTTACCCATCATATGCACATTAAGGGTATATTGTTCATTAATCCTAGCTATATCAATGCATAATACACTTCTTGACTCTAGGAATACAAATAAGCATACAACTGTTATGAACAATAACATTTAAACACTTACAGTCTACAGATTTAAGAAATAACTCAAATGACAGTTTAAATACTTATCTTCCATGTGGTTGATACTTGTCCCACCCCTCTTATGAAAGGTTGGTCAGGCGGTCAAGTCTGGTCAACTACAGTCAATTGTCTTGCCCTTCATTATCTGGTAGGACACTCAATCTAAGCATAACTATCGTACTAGATATTTTCGCCCATAAGATATGGGTAAATATCGATGACGAATCATTGCTTTCACAACCTTCATAGTGGACCTGACAGAAATTTCCACAAGGGTTAACCAATACTAATTTAAACAGTTATATTATCCATCACCCACAAATATTTGTGTTATTTATCAATAAGATAACACTTTAAATAAATAACATTGGTTTCATACAACATTAAATACTTATCTTCGCTTGTTTTATGCGCTTCCTCTTGATCTATGGCTCCTTGCAGAAATCATGAGAGTCCTTTGATCTTCGTATTCTTTCTTGTCGGAAGCCCATTGCAATCTGGGTCTTCATACATTATCAATGACAATCACATCATCTTGATAATGCCATCATCATTGGTGCATACATGGAGAGTACTAGAAGAAGAACTCCTTTCGACGATCTTTTGTACTTTCTTCAGAATCATCATTTCTTAACCTCATGTATGAAGTATCTTCATCGATATTAGCAATTGAGGCTTCGTGTTTTCTCTTCTTTGATCCACGACACTGTTTGGCATAGCGACCATACTTCTGACATCTGAAGCACTAAATATGAGAAAAATCCTTCTTCTTTTGTTCTGGAATGGGACTTGATCTTTCACCTTTGTCTTTCCTGCACCATGAAACTTTCTTCCCTTACCTTTTCCTTTCTTGGCATGAGTTGTAAGGGCATGGCTTTCTTCATGTTGAGTGCCATGTAATATGCCTCTAGTTGCAAGTCTAGCTTCTTCGTGTGTACAATCAGGCCCATAATCAATCAAACTTGGGAAATTTGGATCACCCACTAATACTCTGAATGAATGGTTCCCATGTAGGGGGGAAACCATTAAGAGTCATCATCGTTTTTTATTCATTTGAACATGCACTAAGTCCCCCCTAGGTTTTTTTAGTTTTTCACAAGTAAATAAATTCCCGTAAAACGAGCAATTTTTTAATGTTTTTAATGTAAAAACTAAAAAAGTCATAAAAGTGTGGTTAGAATGTGGAATTTGCCATTGGGATGCTCGTTTTCTATCCCATAGCACCCTCTATGCCCCTACACTCACTTTTGAGTAGACATGAGTGATTGTTTATCACTCAAATTGATTTTCTCTAGAAAAAAACATAAAAGACATAATAATTGGGAAAAATTAGCGTCCCATGATTTATGGAAACTTGTCCCACACATGTTTCAGTTAGATCGGAGTGGTCGAAAATAGATTGGAAATCAAAATCTGAGACAGATTGAAGACAAATCAGAGTGATTGACATCAAATCTGAGTGAGGATGAGTTAACTCCACATGAAGTGGGCACACTCTCTCCAAAGAGGGGTGCACTTCCTTAGTTGGCATCTTTTTATTGGAGTGGAGACAATCTCAATGAGGATGGGCACATCTCTTGAGAGGTGGCACCCTCCTCTAGAGTTAAAGTAGTAATCAAATCCCTTCATTCTCTCAAGTCGCCCCAGTTAACTCCCTCTGGTGAATGCATTTCCCCCCCTCTAGTTTTGTTATTTAAGCAAGTGTCTGGCTCTTGTTTTCTCATGGTCAGAGAGGACTAAAAGGTTGCTCAAGTTGTGTACTTGAAAGCTTGTAGTATTTTATGGAATAATAGAAGGCTTTGGAGGCAAATCTCTAGTGTCAGTCATCATTGTGTGTGGATGAAAATTGCATAGTTTATGAGGTAACCAGTATTTACTTGTTTTCTTTGTGCAATTTTGATTAAGTTGTATGCCTGCAAGGGGAACTACCTCCCATTAGGATAAGAGATCATTCTCGTTTGATTTAAGCTTTTGTTGTCTACTTGTTGTAGATCTCTTAGAGATGCATGTACATTTTGTTTAATTGCATGCTTTCCAAGTTTCTGCTTATAGCAACACCTCTGTGTTTAATCTTCTCTTTGTGCAAGGATTTACAAGTGGATGCAGGTATCTCGGATGAAGGGACAATTGATCTTGGTTGACTCCTCCAACTTTCAAGCACTTTCAAAGATCATAGTCCCTCCGCTTTCCACCAGCATACTCCACAACCTAAAACGTCCTGGGCTTCCAACATTCCTTCTATCTCTCTCTCCTTCACTTCTCATCAAATTATTTTTTGTTACGGTTCTTTATATGCTTAAGTAAATTAGTTTTCTTTCAAAAGAATATATAAAGGCTGATTTGTTTAGGTATATTGCTAGATCTAGTTATTCAAGCTTCATTTTGAGTAGATCTAGTTCATGTTAAGTACTTATGCTAATTCCCTATCTTTTAGTACTTAAATATTTTATGTTTTTAATGATCTATTTGGAAGATTTGAGTGCTTTCAAGTGGCTTTCTTATCACTTTTAACGAACAAATAAGAGGAAGTGTTGCCGAAAATTCAGAAATTCAACCCATCCAATACCTCCAAGGGCTTTGTGTTGAAATTTAGCATTAGCATGAATTCTTTAAAAACTCTGCAGAGTGTAAGATAACAATAGACAAGTGCAGTAGATACATCAAAACATCACACACATTGAACACAAGAGTTTTTCACAGGGAAACCTTTAAAGGACAAAAACCCCAAAAGCATTAGTAATTCATCTCTTAAATGAGATGACTTGAGTTTCTCAGAATTCTGAGATGAATGTTCTTTAATAATTCTCAAACCCTAATAGATTTGAACCACAAATCAAAAATCCATAAAAGATGAATTTTACAGAAGAAATCCAAATTAGGGCTTTCTGCCCTAATTTCTTCCAACTGCCCAAGATAAATTTCTTGCTGCCCGGATATGTTGTTGCCTGCCCCGACTACCTGCCCGAGCCTGTACGGATCTGTACCTATTGTACGGATGTTGCCCAAACATGTTGTTGTTGCCCGGATGACACTGTTGCTTCCTGAGCTTTGTACCAAGCTGCCCGGGCTCTATTCCCAAGCTGCCCGGGCTCTGTTGAAGCTTCCCGAGGGCAGATCCGGCCTACCCGAGTGTTGTTGGAGTTGCCCAAGGGTGGATCAAGGCTGGAAGAGGATAAATCTAGGTTTCCCAAGCCCTGTACTGTCTTCCCAAGTGTATCTGCTCCTGCCCGAAGCCTACCCGAGCTGAGGAGGAGCTGCCCGTGACTGATCTGGGTAGCCGTGAAGGTTCTATGGATGCCTATGAAGATTCGGAGGCTGCTCGTGAGGATTCGAAGGCTGCCCCTGAGGATTCTGAGGCTGCCTGTAAATTTGTTGAGGCAGCCCGTGAGGATTTGGAGGCTGCTCGTGGAGTTGCAGTGGGCTAGGGTTAAACCCTAGCTTGGATTTGATGGTTGGGACTGATAGAATATAAGCCTTGGAAGACTTAGGGTTAGATGTAAATGCCCTAGCTAGAATCCTCCATGCTAGGGCATAAACAAAACACAAGAATATTCTTCTTCTGCAAAGACCAGCGAAAATGTTCCTTTAGAGCAGTTGTTGGATGATGAGCAAGTGTGTGTAATAATGAAATGGATTGATCTTCTTTTATAGCTTTTGAATCACCTGGATGTGGACCAAAACTCAAAAGAACAAAATAATAATATTGTATTCTTTTTATCTTTTTCACTTTTACCTTTAGTGGTACTGAAGGTCTTTTTGTACTTTCACTTCCTTAGTGGTCTAAGGGTCCTTACGTATTTTTTACTTTTACCTTTAGCCTTCTTCAAGTGCCCTGTGGTCAAAACAAGTGGTCATAGGGGTCCTTCATCCCCACTCAAAGTACATCATCATAAATAGAGAGAATTACTAATGCTTTTATCTCACACTCTATGTGCGACCATGATCGAGTACTAGCCTTGGAGAAGATCACAAAGCCCACAGATCGAGGGTAGGAGTGCCTCACATGCCCAGACCTGGTCTAGGACTTATTGTGATATCCTGGTAACAGACCAGGTGCCCTCGGCCCTAGGCCGAGTCCCCCAGTGCTAGACTGGTTCATCTTCCTGGAAACTGACCAGGTGCCTCCATTCAAAGAATGGCCACTCAGCTCTAGGCCGAGTCCCCCAGTGTTGGACTGGTTCCACATCCTGGTCCTCAACCAGATGTCTCCATTCATCAGAATGGCTACTCAACTCAAGGTTGAGTTCCCCCAGTGCTGGACTGGTTCCACATCCTGGTCCTTGACTAGATGTTCCCATTCAACAGAATGGCTACTCAGCTCAAGGTTGAGTTCCCCTAGTGTTGGACTGGTTCCACATCTTGGTCCTTGACCAAATGTCCCCACTCTCCTAAGAGAATGGCTCTCGATGCTGCTCAAGAAAAATCAACACTTTGTACCTCGATCCTGTTTCTTTCTTAAAAACTTGTAAGCCTCTGGATCTGAATCTATAAGGACCAAAGGCATCCACCTTCTAAATTGTAAAATTAATAATAAAAGGAAGTGGGCTACCCAGTGCCCACACTCCATCCCCCTTGGGGATTTGTGTAATTTCCATGGAGTTCCTTTTCTCTTTTTGCTTTTTGCTTTTAGTTGCTAATGTATTGCTAGTTTCCTTCTTAGTTTAGTTTAATTTCATTTTTTGTTCTTTTTTCTTTTCGTAATAACGTAACGAACTTCGACCTTGCATCCCCGATTATGCTCTTGGACGGTCGCAGACTTGCGTAACGTTTTGCCACAATCAAAAAGGGGATACTTGGTGGCTAGCTTAATAGGAAAATCCATTAGAAAATTATTCTCAAAAATAAGTGGTTATATTGAACATACTATGAAGTCAAGGGGCTACTCCAAGCAAGTTATGCCTCACCCCATTGGACACCTGGTAGTGTTGTAGTGCACTCATTCTAGAAAATAATTTCTTAAGTGGGCCAAACCAAAACAAACCCACTTTAATTCATTATTCTATCCTTCTAAAAAGCTATCTATTCTCTGGTTACTGGTTATTGCTTATTCCTTAGATCTACTTATTTAAAAAAAATTATCATTTTTCAGATCTGATTTATAAGTATTATATGCATAGATCTTAAAGTTTTACAAAAGTTTTACCTTTCGAAAGTAGATCTAGCATAGGAAGCTTGCTTTTCTTTTACAAGTAATTTTTAGCTAAATCTTGAGGCTTGAATCAATAGCTAGTTTCCTTGTGTTTCAAAGTTTAAATCTAAGCATATTAGTGCTTCTTATTGGCTGCCCAATAAAGGCAAGTCAACATCCTAAGAGCGTTAGTCTCATAAGCTCACTTCTCTTAGTTCCTTGCATTTTTAGATCTAGTTTAACTTAGATTTTATTTAGTCATTTCTCTAACCTTGCCCAAGTCACTTTCAAAGTGATTTTGGGCATTATCTACTAAAGTTTGTTTGCTGGTTTTTGTTTTTTGATGAACAAGTAAAGAGGCACTTTGGCGGATTTTTGACAAAATGAACCATCCAAAGCTCGAGAGACCCCCCCTTCTTTGCTTTTAGTCATTTTTTTCTAGCATTGTAAAACTCTTGAATCCAATTTTATAAGGATCAAGAGGAAATTATCTAAATCATTGTAACAATCCATAATAAAAGATAGCAAGTAGGCTACCCAACCCCCTTGGTGGTTTTTGTAATGTCCCCATTCAAATAATTGCATAGCAGGAAAATTCCATCAATCCTACTAGTTCCCTAGGTTGGATGGAAAGGTTGGGTGGAAACATTGGGAAGTTAATAAGGGAGCTAATAAATGGTGTTTAAACATTAGAAGGAATAAATATCTATTTAATGGAGTTAATTAAATGAATGCAAGTGAAAAATGAAATGGCCATGGAGAATGGAGACACATGGAGACTATGGGGCCCAATCAAGCTAGAATTCCTATGTTAAATGGCATCCTACTCTTGCAATCTCGAATCTATGGGAAGCCTAATGTTTTTGGATGGATTATAAGGTTAATATACTTGTCCATATACTTCATAGGTAGAATTTGGGATGAATTGTAACTTACATGGGGAGAGGAAGAGCCAAATGGGAGTTTCATGGACACTTGGCTAGATTTCCCTTACATTTATGACATTTATGACACCAATGATGGAGATTCTATGACAGTTATGACACAAGTCAGATCTGAAGGCTTACATCTGACATATCTGACATGTCAGGCCTAAATAGAGCATCTTAGAGGGCGCTCATGGGAGTTGGAGAAGGCCAAGAGGCTCCTACTCGAATTTGGGAGAAGAGGGAAGGTGAAGAGAGAGGCCACATGGCATAGCATGAGCAGCCACACCAATTCGATTTGGCTTTGGTTTATGGATGGATTTGGAACCTTAGAAGACCAATAATTTTATAAAATGCAGGGATCAGCCATGAGAAGGCCCTTTTGATCATTTGTGAAAATTGTTATTGTGAAGAGAGAGAGCTAGTGGATGACTAGTTCATGCCTTAGTCAATTTCGAGGGTGAAAGATTCCCATCCTAGTTGGTGTTTGGAGAGGCCACTCAGGTCTTTCAAGGAGTTTCAATGGAGTCATAAGTTACAGGTGCAAGCTACAGCAGCTCATGGACATATCAAGTTCAACTTGTTCTTCCTTTCATCTCAAGTTTTCTCACCATATTTCAGCTCTATGGAGTGAGGCGCACTTGGTGAGCTATTCATCTCTTTGAGGGAGCTTCTCTTGCTCTAGTATTTTGTATTCCGATGTAAATGCTCTGCTCTTTAAGTTTAGAAATCTCTCAAGTCAAAAGGCCAAGAAATCTCATGTATTATTGCTCAATAATGAAGAAACAGTGCCATTTCCCCACTACCTTGTTGTAAACTCTTGTAATCTTGATGGATTCGAATGGGTGTATAAATTATTGATGATTTATGAATGAATGGACAGTCATTAAAGTATATTATGGGTTTCATGTTAAATAACTGAGAATTTGTGGCCATTGGGTCGAATTTCATAGCAATTGGAACAAACTACACCTCATTTCCCTAAGGGTCCAAAACTAGTTTTTTATATCTGATTGAAAGAAGTGATAACAGCCATGGGAGGTCGATTGGTTATGCATATGAGTCTTTGATAATGTCTTCTACATATCCCCTGCTTCTATTTAAGAATTCGAGTGGGTTTCTGCACATTTGGGAAGCCATTTCTACCACTTACCCCGAGGGGAATTTGAGCCCAAAATTGCCAGTAAAATCATCTATCTTGTTCAGAATTTAGTACAAACGTGCAGAAGTGATTGGAGGGCCATAATACACCCCCGAACATAATAATTAAGTTATTATATCATTCATACACCTTCTCTGAAGATTTGGGAGCAATTGGGCTGATTTGGAGACCAAGACACTAAAACTAGTCAAAAGCCAAAATTGTGAAAAATTTGGAAAATTGGACATTTTGGTAAGAATTTAAAAAAGGGACATTACAGGTTTTGTGTTGTGTTTTTTGCTCTTCTTTAGTTTTCATGTTTTAATTAGTTAAACTAAGTTAAAATTATTCGATTGAGGCACCAAATCCAATATCAGACCTCAATCTCACTCAAGACTTTAGGATTTAATTCTTTAACACAAACACACACTTACGAAAAATATACTTTTTCACTTTCAAATTTCATTTGACTAAAATCATCTTGGCACATAAAAGCACTTAAATAGTTTCATTTTCAATTTCAGTAATGAACCCATCACTATGCTTTCCCAAAGTACGTCGAAAGGGCTTGCTCGAGTAGGTTGGAAAAGTGATTTGTAGTTTTGGACCAATTAAGTCACATTGTTTTGCTTTCTTTATTTATTGGCAAACTAACACAGTTTGGTATTCCTGAAGTATGCTCTTGTGATCTACCCAAAGGGCTATGCCTGAGTAAGTGTTCTCAATCAAAAAATGATTAATTAGTCCACATTTTCTTTCTTAGTTTGGAAGTAACGAACAAGACTTGAAATCCTCGTATGCTCTTGTCTACTGCAGGCTTTGTCTGACCATCAAGACAATCAGAAAGGGACTGAAGTGATTAGTCATAATAGAACAATCCACCTAAAAGTTTATCTCTAAAAACTCGAGAGGTCGCATGAACAATACCACAGAGTCAGGGGGCTACTCCAAGCAGGTTATGCCTCACCCCGTTGGACACTTGGTGTAGTTGCTCTTGCGCTCAATTCGAGGAGAAAAGTTCTTAGTGGGCCAAACCAAGACAGAATCCACTCATCCAATAATAATTAAAACTGGCCAACAACACAATTGCAATAATTTCATGTCACAGCAGCACTCATTTGACTCCATTGGCACTGGCCTACATTCTACAAATCATATTTGCTTTAAGGAATCTTATGTGGATTGGTTATTTCTTTGCATGTTGTTCAGTTAATTTTTATTTGCAAAGTCTAGTTTCCTCCAACGCGCGCACCTCTACGTGTGATCTCTCTCTTTGAGTGAGACATATCCTCAACCTGCATATTCTCATACTCACGAAGCTCGCAAAAATTAATGAAAGGTTTGTCGAATTGTCGAATGGTTCATCTTCTTCAACGTTGACAGGAAGAGATAATTGAGGTATTTTTTATTTCCATATCAAACTTCAATCGATGTTCATTATTGTCAATGATACTTTTGCACGTGCATTTACTCTTCAATGGCTTGCCTTATGAATCTAATGCATTTCAAATGGTTTGAATTATGGGGGACTCCACTCATTCAGCCACAATTGTAACAATTGATAATGGATATATTATCGTTGGAGAATGTGGTTTGTTGAAGCTACCTCTGTTATTTTTTACAAGATTATAGCAGTATAACTTTATTGCAAATAAACATTAGGATCTCTAGAAGAAAGACAAAGCACAGAAACAAAGAACACAAGAGTTTATCCTGGGAAACCCAATAGGGAGAAAACCCAACAACCTTCATATAGAGATGATCAATCCCAAGAACATAGTACAAGAAGAGAGAGAGAAAAAAGAAAATCTCTCTAAAGAAAAACCCCAGAAAAGACTGCCTCTCACTGTTGGAGTGAACTTCTCCTTGACTAACGAACTTGCTTGTATTGAGTGAGTGAGTAAATGAGGCGCCTAGCCTCTTTATTTATACACTTTACAAAAGTGACTTTTACCCTAACTAGGCCGACTTGTCTAACTAACAGGGACGACTTGACTTGGGGGAAAATAAAAATAGTAAAAATAATTTTATTTTAATTCTAAACTTCCCCAAGGTTTACATTGATTCTTTCAAGGGTTTACATAAATGATTACATCAGTATGAACTCCCGTAGGAGGTACAAAACAATATAATAAAATTACAATAAGAATAACTTCCGAAGTTGCACAAAATCCAACAACCTCGAATTTGTTAAATATTTCAGTTGATGGTGTTTACTGCATTGTTTGTGCATACATGAAACACAACACAAAATTGAATTAAACATGAGTTTCCTAGAAACTTGAGGCCACCTCTTGCACCTGCATCTGTTCCCGCGGATTATGTCTGCGACCTCTACCAGAATGTGGAACAATAGGAGAGAGACTGTGTTGGAAACTTGGAGTTGCCAAAATTGATGTGAGTTGATATCCTTAAAGACTGGAAACCCTAATTTCAAGAAGGCTACAAACACCACCTCTCTTGGAGTTGAAGATTTCCCTCTCCTATGTGTGAGTGTGCTAACTGCTTGCATTAAAGGGTGCATGGTGTCCCTTGAGCTTCCCTCGTGTGGAGTAAACCATAGGGCTGCTACAGTGTGATCTCTTCTCCACTATTGCAGACCATTGTGAAGACTCAGTTGGTTGGGTTGAAGACTATCTTGTGTCTCCTCCAAATCTCACAGAAACCTCTCCCAATGGGCACTGCATCTTATCCTTTGTGGGCTCTAATCTTGAAGGTCGTGGGCATCGGCATATCAGAATCATGATTGTGTGGAGTTTTAGTGCATTGAAGAACCCACAAATGGAATGGTTATAAGGCCCTCTTTTTGCAACCTTTTCGAGCTACTTACGTCCAATTCTCTGGGAATTGCTTACCCTCTACAATTCCTATAGAAGTGAAATCGGTAGATATTTCATGGAAGGCTTTAGAGGGCACACGATATGTGAAGTTGATTATATATTATGTTATTCTCATCAAGGGATTTTCATATTGATGGAGTCCAAGATATGAACATGATGTAGTATTTACCACATTCATATGCCCACAAAAGATGAAGTCAATTTGATTGCCCACATTTTGAAAGAACAAGAGAAATCTATAATGAGGAAAGAGAGACAAATGAGAATTGCACAGTAGGTTTTCTGATTTTTTGATAACAAAGCTACACCAAGCTACCTCAAAGAGTTGTGTTGGACTATTGTTGCATGGATTATTTTTGTCTAGAGAAAGAGTTGCACCTGTGGATGCATGGGAGTTGTGTGAATTCACTAGTGGAGCTACGAATGCCTGGGACTGCACAAGATTATGTCTGTGGATGTGAAGCGATAGCGATCTAAATGGATTTTTTTGTTGACTGCATGGAGTAACATTTAAATGCACCACCTCGCTATCCGCATGAAGGACTTCTCCACTGTATGAGAGCAAGAGAACTGCAATTCACCCGCGACCAATTGCCTCGAACTTGTTGGTGGACCTACTAGTGAATGCATTGTAGCTTGAGCAGAGATAAAAACCTATGTTGGAGACTGTTGCAACGATGAAGATGGTTGTGATTTCTATGAGCTACAAACCCTAGCTTTCTAAGTAGCATGGGTACCCGTACCCAGGGGTCAAAGACGCATACTAGTACCGGGTAGCCATACTGTCATAACCGATACGGGAATGGGTACTCCTGGAAGTACCCGATACCTTGCCCAAGTACCCGGTACTTTGCACTGTCCAGTCGGGTATTGGTACTTCAAAAAAGGCAAGGTACCCTGACTTTGGGTACTTCTAAGGTACTTCGATACTCCAAAAAAGTCAAAGTACCGTGATTTTGGGTACTTTGGGGGTACTTCCAGCCCATAAATCTCAGTTTGCAAACATCAAAATCCTTTTTTTTAAGTTTTGAAGTGAAGAGGGGCAAGGGTATGGTGGGGCCCTCTCCCAAAGCCTTAAAGCTTATTAAGAGCTCAAGCCTTAACCATTTTCTTTTATTATTGGTAGTTGCGTTGAAGTTTGGAGGCCAAGGGTTGCATTGGTGAGCTCAGTTCAACGGTGAGTCCTTATGATTTATCACTTAAGAAATGGTAATAGCCCATTTAAACAAGAAACAAAGTATACTTCAGCTTCCATTATAACTGACCAATAGTTGGCTTGTGTTTGGCACAGTAATGTGTGGTTGATTGGCATATTGCACATCAGCGTATTGTTTTGTTTTAGGATCAACATATTTATTTCGAGTAAAACTCGTGTTATTTACCATGCAGAGCCATTTGGAATCCCATAGATTACTACATTTGTGCTTACCACAACCCTCTCGTTTGTTTTATAGACTTATATGCATTTTGTATCACCGATCTAGGCCTGAATGCTTGTGATATTGAATCCTTTGTGCTAATTGTTCCATCTTCATCTACTTAATATGGAGTGAATAGAAACTAATTTCTTAGCTTTGAATTGGGGCAGGACAGTAAGTAATTTGGTATTGAAGGTTACCATAAGAGTTCATTCCTTCAAAACACTATAAATGCATCTTAATATTACTTGCTTTTCCATGCTAATGTGCAAGTAAGTTGAAAGTTGAAACTGAAACACCATAAGACAAAATTCATACTTATAAAAGTTATGTTTTATCTCAGATTCTCGTGCTATTTAGTACTGGAATTGTTCCCCGTGGAACTGCTTTTAAGCTGGTTTGAAGTTTTATATGCACTCAACTCTCATTTCTTTTTAGTAGAAGGTATACCTTTTTTTACGAGTCTCCGTATTTGTTGTTTCTGAATGAATTCTAGAGCATGAATCATTTGTAAGGGTGTTGAATATTTCAAGCTCTAGGACTTATAAATGCCTTGTTTTGGAATCAATTGTAGAAATATTATAGAGTTTGCAAAAACATTATAGAGTCTGCAGAAATATTATACAGTGAGCAGAAAGAAAATCTTATTGAATTGAATGTAAATAAGGTGGCAGAGACATAGACCTGCACCTTTGTTCTATGTTCCAAAACACTGTTAAATTGCAGGAATTGTGAGGAAAAGTTGCTAAAGTTCTAGAGGATATTTGGAACTGGTTTGGTGTGCCCATTTAAAGGATTCAAGCAAGTTTACAGTTGTTGGTATAGTCACTCCAAAAAATGTTGTATTGCAGATGCAAATCATCATCACACAAGAAATCATGTAAATCATATTCATCAATTCAATTGCAGAAATTGTTGTAAGTTCACTTGTATTTTGGAACTTGCAATCAATCTTTTGTACTTGAATTCCATTGTAGTCATGTGCATTCTCGGTTGAACCCGACACCCTTTTCACTTTCTGAGTTGAAGACTTAATTTTTGAGTGTTTGTAAAATGGCAAGAAACCCTTCACCATTTGAGTGAATCATAGTTTTCAATAGCTAAAATCAATGGCCTAGTAGAGTTACTAAACACTCTACTTCTCTCTTTTATCGACAAAATTGTCATGATCGACAAAACCACTCTCACTCACATTCGAGATTGTGTAAAAGATTCACAAGATACACTCGAGTTTTTATGCTCGAGTCGCAGCCTCTACCAAAAGAAACGCATTCTAAACTTGTTCATGTTCAGAACAATCCTCTATGATTCCATTCAAAAGTCTGCACATAATAATGCCGCTTCTAGAATAACATAAGCAAATCAGTTGCCCCACATCAAAAGCAAAAGAAAATGAAAATGAAGTTAAGCATACAGAGGTTCAGCTTATTCTTTCCAAGCACAACATCAGACAGCCACAACAAGCACAGAATCGGTCTTGGATACGACAAAAAGAAATAGCTCACATTCCTGATTTTTCCAAGCCAGTCCAGTTTCAAAGTTCTAGATTCCTCAACGAGAGTTCATCTTCATCCACTCCAATTCAGAGTTCGGCATGCAAACACTGTGATCGAGTTGGCCACATGAAAGATCAGTGTTTTGATCTTCATCCTTGCAAGCATTGTGGAAAGCACACTCATTCTTCAAATAGATGCTTCACTCTAAAGAAACCTGGAAGAGAGAAGATTCACTAAAGGTGAATCGCTTCTTAGCAATGGTCATCAACATCCAAGAAGATATATATGTCATGCTGAAGAGTTCATTCACGAGTAATGACACATCTTGCAGTTGAGACATTCTCACATTGTACCTGACAGGGGTGAATGACAGACCATTAGAAACAAGCAAGTCGGTATCAAATCTAGAGCCTTGATCCCGCTAAACTCAGAATTGTAGCTACAGCTACAACTAGAGCCATGACTATTCATTTAGTAGAATGCATCAAATTCTACTAACTTTTTGGATTGTTCCAAGAACCTCTAAGCCTTCGATCCAAGCTCCAGAGTTTGTGGTCAGCTTAAAACCACTCATTTAGTAGAACACAGACAACTTCTGCTAGCCTTTGATTCAAAGAGATTCTTCATGTTGGAGTTTGTGCAACTTCAGATGCTATTCTTATTGTCCTCCTTCGGGAGTTGAACTTGTTGTAATCATTCATGCAAACCCTAGAAAGAACAATGTAAGCCTTGGGGTGAAAAGCCAGCAATAAAAGAATAAAATATAAATTATTAAATATAAAATTATATTGCTCCCCCAAGTGAAGTCGGCCCCAGTTAATTTCTGGGTGGGAAAACAGTATAAATAGGAGGCGCCCCTCCTCATTATTACACACAACAACAGCGCAGCAGCACAAGTGAAGTGCGCAGTTTTCTGGCAGAGTGCAACTACACAGCAACTCAGAGAAGTTCGCGTACACTGCAGAAGAAGACTATTTTCAGGGTTTCAATCTTTGGAAATCATTTCCATATTTTTCTTTTCTTTCTTCATTGTACCCTGATTTCAGAATCATTATCTCTAGATGAAGGTTGCTGGGTTTTCTCCCAAATGGGTTTCCCAAGTGAAAATACTTGTGTTATTTCAAAATACTTGTGTTATTATTCTGTGCTTTGTCTATCTTCTAGTGATCCTATTGATAAATGCAATTAAGATATACTGCTATAATTCTTAGAAAATCTAACATGGTATCAGAGCAATACTAGAAGAAGCCATTGCCGGAACTCTGTCGACAACCTGTTGAAACTAGGGTTTCATCTTTCAAGGTCTTCACTCAACCTTTTGGCAGAAAAAGAGCCTTGGGAATTTTGCTCTAACAAGGGCGCATCTTTTGGTGAAGATAGAATTCAATTCTAAGAATTTTCAATTTTGACCTAATTTTGTTGCTGCATCAGAAATTAGGGTTTCCAGTTTTGACCTACTTTCTCCACAGTTTTGGCTCGACTCTACCTCTACTCATCTCGCCTCCCTAGGGCGCATTTATCTATGGAGTCAGTTTTTTCAAAACTCCAACCTTCAATTTTGACCTAGTCTCTGCTACGGTTTCAGATCCAAATCTACAGTCAAGATGATCAGCATGAAGGTTGAAGATCGTCTGGAAGAAGCTTCCAACTTCATCCCCTGGAAGTCTAGGGTTCTTCTCCTACTAGAAGAAAATGACCTATTACAGTGTGAAATGAAAAGGTTCCAGAACCAAAAGCTGAAGAAGACGAACCTTGCTGGAGAAAGGATGATGCCGAAGCAAGGAGGATTTTAGTGGACTCAGTTAGAGATCACTTGGTTTCTCAGATCTCAGAAAAGATGACAATGAGGAGGATGTTCAAAACTCTAAAGAAGTTATTTGAACACGGTAGCATCAATGTGACTCTCACATTAAGGAATCAATTGTTGAACATGAAGATGACGAAGTCCGAGGATATTGCCTCATAGCTCATGAGGATCACCGAGCTCCAGGACAAGCTAAAGTCCAGTGGAGACAATCTTGAAGAAAAGGATCTCGTTATGACCACCCTAAATGGTCTCCCAACATCTTGGGAGTCTTTTATCCAAACTATAAGTGGTCGGACCAAGTTGCCCAAATTTGATAACTTATGGGAAGAATGCACTCAAGAAGAAACAAGAATCGCAGCACGCCAAAGACTTCATGGCACTCAACCTGAGGAAAATCAAGCATTTGTATCTCATGCCAAGAAAGGCAAGGGAAGGGGAAGAAAGTCCTTCAATCACAAGCACCAAGATATGAGATCAAGTCCTCCCCTAGATCAGAAGAAACAAGAGAAGAAGGACTTATCTCAGATACAGTGCTACAGGTGCAAGAAATACGGTCATTATGCCAATAGTTGTCGAAGTTCAATCAAAAGGAAGCATGAAGCTTCAACTGTTGATGTAGAAGAAGACCCTCCTCACAAGGAGCCAAGGAAGGATGATCGTTCGGAGTTCTTCTAAGAAATGATATGAAGATCTAGATTGTGATGATCGTCAAGCAAGCATACGAAGACCAATGGAACTTGACAATGGGAGCCCACCCACAAAACTACAAAAGATAAGTATTTGATTTTACATGCTCTAGTAGATTAGATCTGATTGTTTTTTAATGTGTTACACTGATCTACATTCCTAAAATTCAAGTAGTTAAATAGCCTGTCATACTGCACAACCCATCTAGGATGAGGGCTCCTTTAGAACATACTGGAGTAGTACACACTCTTGATAGTATGCTATAATGGAGACCGTAAGCATCCAGATAATGGCCTTACGTGTGTTGTGTCTAAGCATTGACTAAAAGGTTGCCTACATTATTTTGTTAATACATTGATTATGAAAAATTGCTAACCATCTGACGGAATTTGACTTGTAGGGAATGCCATGATCTACAAGGACAAGTGATCCCATTGATATACAGATGGAACAGAAGCATAAAACCTCTAAGAAGCGTGTATTATGACTCTCAGACCCAGAATAATCTCATGCAGAGATTTGGTGATCAGAAGCAGAAAGCTTCTACGAATGTCAGTCTATATGCTGCTTCAACAAGATTTACTCAACCGACTTCTGAGAGACAGAGGGAGTTATCCCTCAAAGACAAGGATTCTAGTCTATTACATATGATAGAAACCTGACGACACTGATGTCGTGACTCGAACGACAATTGAAGGATCCTTGACAAACCTGGTCGTCACCAGGATGGACAATTACTTTCCAGTCTACATTCACGTGCCCAAGTTAAAACCTTCAGGCAAGAAGGAAACATTCATGGGATATCGCAAGTCTTCAAAGGATTACAAAATATACATCCCAGGATCAATTCAAATCGAAGTCAGGCAGGATGCAACCTTTGAAGAAGAAATGGTTGTCCGAAAAAGAAGAGGATCAGATATGGAGATCGATGACAATGAAGAGATGAGATCATCTTCCCCTCCAAACATTAAGAGGGAGTCTGAAGAAATGAATAAACCAATCAGTTCCATTGATCCAGTTGAGCCAGATGATGCTCCCACAAGATATGGCATTAAGCCGAAAAAACCCAGATGGGCACGACAGATTTTGCAGAATGCAGAGGAGCATGAAGCTCCTCATGGAGCAGATGGGAGCATTGAAAAATACAAGGCTAGGTTTGTAGCCAGAGGGTTCTCTCATAAAGAGGGAGTCGATTATGATGAGACATTTGCTACTATGACTTTATGTACTTCCATCAGATCGTTTATTTATATTTCAGCTATGGGATGGAAGTTGTATCAAATGGATGCCAAGACATCCTTTCTCAATAACATTGTTGATACATTACTTCTTAGGATTAGAAGTATGATAAAGGCAGAATAAGATTTTCCTAGGTCAAGGAAATTACACCATGGATATGTTGAAGAGATTTAAAATGTTGGACTGCAAGTCCATAGCTACTCAAATAGATGCAAATTTGAAGAAGCTGAGAGATTCTGCATTAGATTCCAATTTGATTGATCCCACCATGTATCGCCAGTTGATTGGGTCCTTGATGTATCTAACGAACACCAGACCAGATATTTGTTTTGCTGTGAATGCTCTCAGTCAATTCATGTGCGAACCAAGGCAAATTCACTAGATTGCTGTAAAACATGTGCTCAAATACTTATGTGGCATTGTGGGATATGATCTACGATATAATTCAGATTGTGACTTAAGATTGCAAGAGTTTACAAACTCAGATTGGTCTAGATGCACTACAAATAGGAAGAACACTTCAAGATGCGGTTTCAGCTTCTACAGTAATTTCCTAGTACAGTAGGAAGTAGAACTCAGTAGCTCTCGGTACTACAGAGACCGAGTATATGGCTGCCAGTTCGGCAGCCCGAGAAGCAGTTTGGCTTCGTAAACTTCTTGCAGGATTGTTTGGCCAGATTCCAGAGCCAACTGTGATTCACCGAGATAGCCAGAGTTGTGTGCAGTTGTCAGTGAATCTTGTATTTAACGACAAGTCAAAGCATATAAAGATTCGGTATCCCTTCATACATGATATGATGCAGAAAGGTGTGATCGAGCTCAAGTATATTCCGACAGATGACCAGACTGCAGATGTTCTCACCGAGCCTCTTCCCGAGACGAAGCTTAAATACTTTCACGGAAGACTTGGAGTAGAAGAGAACGTATCCCTCCTTGAGAGGGAGAGATGACTGAGAGACATTTACCATACTTTTTCCCAAGTACCTCTACTCATCCAGGTGCTCAGCCAAGTATGGGAGAAATCCCATCGACAGATGAGACAGACAGGTAGTAGATGGTCGGGTTCACACAAATGCCTCTGCTCGTCCAGGTGCTCAGCCACGTATGGGAGAAATCCCATTGGCAGATGAGTCGGACAGGTAGCAGATGGTCGTGTGGTTGCACAGGTACATCTACTCGTTCAAGTTCTCAACTAGGTATGGGAGTAACCCATCGGCAGATGAGACGAACAGATAGTAGATACTCGTGCACATCTACTCGTTCAGATTCTCAGCCAGGTATGGGAGTAACCCATCAGCAGATGAGTCGAACAAGTAGTAGATGGTCGTGCACATTTACTTGTTCAGGTTCTCAACCAGGTATGGGAGTACCCCATCGACAAATGAGACAAACAAGTAGTAGATGTTCATACATATTTGCTCATCCAGAATCTCTAGCAAAGCATGCAGTAGAGACGAATAGGTACCAGAAGATTCTCTCTCAGACATCCGGATAGAACAAATTCATAGAGACAACCTTCAATACATTTAGAGATGATGGAGACAGTATAGATGTACAAATGAAACCCAGATGATCATGATGTTGATGAAGACCGAAGAATACCTTCCTTGTTAAGAGGGAGTGTTGGAGTTTGTGCAACTTCATAAGCTATTCTTATTGTCCTCCTTCGGGAGTTGAACTTGTTGTAATTATTCATACAAACCCTAGAAAGAACAATGTAAGCCTTGGGGTGAAAAGCTAGCAATAAAAGAATAAAATATAAATTATTAAATATAAATATTAAAATTATATTGCTACCCCAAGTGAAGTTGGCCCCAGTTAATTTTTGGGTGGGAAAACAGTATAAATAGGAGGCGCCCCTCCTCATTATTACACACAACAGCAGTGCAGCAGCACAAGTGAAGTGCATAGTTTTCTGGCAGACTACGGCTACACATCAACTCAAAGAAGTTCGCATTCACTGCAGAAGAAGACTATTTTCAGGGTTTCAATCTTTGGAAAGCATTTCCATATTTTTCTTTTCTTTCTTCATTGTACTCTGATCTCAGAATTATTATCTCTAGACGAAGGTTGCTGGGTGTTCTCCCAATTGGGTTTCCCAGGTGAAAAATACTTGTGTTATTGTTCTGTGCTTTGTCTATCTTCTAGTGATCCTATTGATAAATGCAATTAAGATATACTGCTATAATTTTAAGAAAATCTAACACTTCAGCCATTTGCTTCTCCAGATTTCTTCTCTCTACTTGGACTCATATACACCCCTTCGAATTAAGGGAGGGATTGTTGGAAACCTAATCCTTAGGGTTAGACATATTATTGTATTATTATTTACTATTCGCATTTATGAATGTGAACAAACATTGGGAGTCCAAGAGACCACTTGGAATACGAAACCAAGGGTCATCTCTCATTGTACTTATATGTACATTTGCTAATGAGAATATGTGCTTTCACATCATTTATCTCTGTGTTTGTGGTGCATCATTGTGTATTTGGCTTTGTGACAGCCAATTTGCATATTTTCCTATATGGGCAGCTTAATAGTGATCTGTCCTCTCTCAGGTGAATGCATGATGTGAACAATTTCTTCAGGAAGGCAAAGGCAACATCAGGATGTACCCCAGAAGTGAAAGAAACTGAGGTAGAAGCTTCATCTCTGGATCATGTAAGCCTGCTTATAACATTTGTGCCAACATAGTATTTGTGCTTATAACATTTGTATGTAGAAATCAAACTAGTAATCTCCAGCTGGAAACCAAAAGCCTTGTATTGAAGTTCTCTCATCAGTTTAGTAAAACACTATCTTGGACATAATGATCATATTTATAACTTAGGACTTAAACTAGGACTTAGACAAATAATAATCACTCACAAAAAAGGTGATGTAATAATGGGTCATTTAATGTAGTAGTTAGGTATTTGCAAGTTACGTAATGTACTTCTCTCGCCTACTATGTAATGAGACATTGCATCATCTAATGAATCAATCCACTCTTTCTCATTTATGTGTATTTCTGTCCATGCATGTGTGTGTGAAATCTCACATGGTGAGGAGCCGCGCTGAGGAGAAGTTGAGGAAGCAACTGAAGGAGCTGAGGAACAACTGTGACCAGAGAGGGCACCAAAGAACTGCTCACACACATTGGACAAAAGAATTGCTGGCTGAAAGAGAAATTACAAGCAGTGAGCAAAACTTGTTCCCTATCCATTGCACGGGTTGCTAGAATTTAAGTGCAACATTTATGTCCTTAGTAAGGCTAACTATGCACAGGTGGAACATATTTCATCAGCCTTAGATTCGCCAAATCAATTGAGAAGCAAAGTGATGCAATAGATTATCCAAGAGGTGAACTGTGAAGAGGAGTAATGAGTAATCACACTGTAGTGGCCATCAAACTCTCACCTCAAATGTGGTATTACTAATTTGCTACAATACAATATTCTATGCTTTCCAAGAGAGAATAAATATACTTCTCTTTTTAGGGCCTCTTTTTTGGGCCCATGGAAAAAAACAAGGTCATCATATGCTAAGAGCAGTAAACAACGTCCCCACTTCTCTATTGGAAAGAATTAAAAAACTGATCATTTACAATATGGATCTTTTAAAAATACAATTTTCATTATCTTTACACATGTTTCAATAGTAAGTCTATTTCTTAAACTAAAGAATTTGGAAAGGAAATCAAATATATGGAAAAGAAAAAGAAAAATTAGAAGCATAGACAAAGAAATAAATTTGACAAACCTTTCACAAGTAAAAAATGGAGAATTAGGTGGAGGGATCCCTGAGTCTTCTCCAGTAGAAGCTAAACGAGCCCCCAACAAAGCTCCAATTGGTGGAATGCCACCTTCTCCAGCTGCCCATACAGCCAACCTCTGCAGGTGTTGCATCTTCTTGACCACCTTTGCATTGGCTGATGAACTCAGGATTGGAATGTCTTTTCCATCTTCGCGTAAGGACCTTGTAGGACCTATGTTAAGGGAACTCTCCTTCTTCTTCCCCTTTCCCTTACCCATTGTAATTCTTTAACAAACTTCAATGAATCTATGATCCCTGTAATAGAAAGCAATGCATGTATGAAATAAACGCGGGAGGTAAAACAATCTAAATACAGATTCATAGTTATCAGCTACGACCAGTAGAAATCATTCATAAAAAAAGGTGAATACCATCTACTACCATGTGTAATTTAGATATATAATAATCATATAAAATACCAGCTACATCATGAAAGGTCTCTCTTTACAATTGCACAATAATTTATCTGTGTGTTTAAGTTCTGGCTTCAATTGACTACAACATGGAAGTTAATGTACAAGCAGGAATGTACGAAAAGAAAACCTACAAAGTCGAGTGACATTAAAATGGAACAATATTTATTCACATATTTTTAATTTAGAATTTCTACAAACCAAGAATATCTCAATATAAACAGATAATAAGGAAACAAAAATAACATGGGCAATTAGTTCAATAACCCATTGAAGATAAGTCCTTGCAATTAAGTTTTATGAGAACATAATCATATTTGTCCTCGTAAAAAGTTAGTATTGTTATTCTTCCTCTATCCCTCAAATTGCAAACATGATAAGCATGGCTACAGTGAACTCAATGCTCTAGCGTAAAAATCACAGATAACATATTACAAATACTAGTGAAAGTGTGTTTCAAGGTGAGACTGGAAGTCATAACAAAATGGAGAAGACTAGGAGAAGCACAGCTACGAGAGAGTAAAAAACGGGAAGGTATGTACTACCTAAGCTCTGGCTCATCCTACCGCTGAAGGCACCAAGCATACCAGTTTAAGTGGGAGGAGTATGTAAATTGGGGTCGTGCTGTGATTATCCCACCACCCCCAGTATAGGCAAGTCTATCGGAGTTTGCAATGTAATTGTTAGTTATTGTGACTAATTGCAGTCTTGGATTCATTTCAGTCATTTATCTACAGGTTATGCATCACTAATTGGGGTGGGGAGTTCTCATGTGGGATGGCAGTAGCCATTGTTGCTCCTCATGTAATGTCCCCAACCAGATGTGGATTGACTTATTGAGTTATTTTTTATTTCGGACTTTCTTCAAACACTTTGTCTACAGTGCTCTGATACCACTGTAATAACCCCTGCTAAATTGGTTTGGTTTTTTATGTTAACTGCTTGTAAAATCTGGCTTAGGACTTTTGGCAAACGCTTAGTGACAACTTCTCCAGCCTCACTGTACTGTTCCCCAAATCTGATCAACTGCTTAAATGCTGATTTGTTTAGAATTTCTTTAGGATTTTGTTTCAAGTCTCATTCCATATAAATTATGGGAGTTTAGGGAACTCAAGAAATATATTTATTTGCATTTAAAAATCATAAATCGATCCAAATAAATACATATGGTTGACTGTCAACTTCTTAGCAACTATAACAGCAGTAGTGTGTGACTAAGGAAAATCCTATTGCATTGTTATAGCAGACCTGGGAATGATGATAAGTGAACAGCGTCTTGAATGCTCAAGCCTGGCCTCTCTCCACCACTGTAGTGTCCCTATACTAAACTGCTTCTAAGTATCCAAGTCTTAAGCTGCTAGGCTGGTACCTTGGTTCAAACTTTTCATCAAATAGTTGCCCTTCAACTCCCTCAACTGCTGTTACGTTTGTAAGAAATGACTGTGTATTTTTTGTGACTTCTTGGTTGAGAAATTTTGTCAAACATTTGAGTGGAATGTACCCTCTCACTGCTGCTATGCGTTCTTTATGCTTGACAGTTTATGTTCGATTGTTTGGCATATTAGATTTACAAGTTTTGATGCCCAACTTATTTCATTAAATGCAAACACAAACTAGTACTCAAAGGAAACTTAAGAACAACAGTACTACATCGACTTAATAATGCTGACCTGAGATTTATTGCTTGGACAGTCACCAAGAGAATATAAATAATGAATCTCTTTAATACCCACGGTGTCTATTTCAGCAATAATGACTGTCCTAGGGTTTTAACTGCCTTAGATGGACTGTATGGACTGTGTAATGATAAACGGCAGCCTAGAAATGATAATACAGTATGATAACAATAAGATATGGCTCAACCCAAGAGTAAAACGCTACCAAAATGAATATAAGTGCTGCCACAGCCTGTTAACAGAGATATGCCATGAGCCAACCACAAATATACTGCCCAGACTGAAAGTACGACCCAGCCACCAAAGAAATAATGCTTCAGGATGACATTGCGACCCCACCAGCCAGCGAAGAATAAGGTGCCAAAATGACGTACGCCTCACTAAATTGCTGTACTTCTCCACAACTAAAATTGATAGTAAAACTCCTCTCTGACCCCCACGATTGGCCAACCGTGCCCACAACCTTCCAAAACTTCAGAAAGTAATTGATCACTATTCAAATCTCGGCATATCAATGTGCAATCTTCATCCGCATTGCAAATATGTTCTTAGACAATGAGATCCTATGAGAAACCTAAGTGATTCCTCCCCTATAATAGCTAGGATGGATTTGGGATTCCTCCTCTAGAATAGGGTGGATTTATTTCGTAGAGTTTTAGTCCCACGACTCTCGAGTAATTGAATTGCATGGTATAATTGCAACGACAAATAAGTATTGTTATGAGATTCCATTTATCGGCATACCATGGATGACTTACCTATCTTTTCTATATAATTTATATTTACTGAAACATACGAGGATCATATTGATGGGATAGCACGTAAGTAGCGATAAACACATGTTAAAATAACCATTGATGTTGTTTGAAAAATTGGTTAGGTTTTCCTTCCAACCTAACCCTTCTTTATAAATGATTTGAATAGAGTAGGGCTTGTCTCAAACTTTACCTCGATTTGATTACGGTAATAGTGAAACTTATTGTAATAGCGAGGCGATAAAGCAAAAGTAACCAACCTTCTTCATTCCTTCAATTTGCCAGGCTCATTAGTATTTAGTCATTAGTATTTAGTCTATGGGACTTTCTTGATTGGTACTTCATGGTAGGATTAGAAGAATGGTAGAGCTGTGAGGAACTCTGAACTAAAAATAAAACAAATTTTTTTCAACTCTTCGCGTAGCCTAGCAATGCTCACGCGTCTTCCTTGGACAGCACGCCCATCTTCCAACAAAGGCAAAGCAGCAGCCTCCTGCTACTGCATTTTCTAGCCCCATGGGCCCGGAAGGGGGCCCCGATGGCTATTCACATCCTCCACCAGAGCTCGCGGCTTTTTGAAAAATAATTGCAAGCAGCGACAAACGTAAGTTGAACGAGACTCAGCTAAAATTCGTGAAAAAGATGGACAGCATCTTTACGGTGGCCCTCCCAACTGAAGAAACGTGCAGATCAGCTCTGAATCTGTCTGATCGGGGCCTCATTGGCCAATTCACAGGCTTGTGGCCCTCCCCCAAGGCAATGGAAGCATGGGTGCAGAGGAATTGGGGATCGATAGTAAACGCCAGAATCATAAGCTATTACGTAGGTAGGGAATTCTTCATATTTGTATTCGAGGAAGAAGAGGACAGAACCCTGATATTCAAGAACTTACCATATTTTATGTGTTCCCGGGGTTTATACCTGAATAGATGGACACCATACTTCTATCCAACGCAAGTTGTGCTATCGGCAGTTCTAGTGTGGGTGTGCCTCCCCCACTTACCTCTTCACTACTAGAATCCGAAGACTCTGGAAGCCATTGGTAGCACCCTTAGGAAATTCATAGACCGGGCAGAAAGAAAAGATCAGTACTCTTGTGCGAGAATCTGCGTGGAGGTGGATCTAAAACTCAAGCTTCCAGAAGCAATCAACTTAACGGTGTCAGATTGGTCCCATATACAAGAACTGGACTATGAACAACTTCCATCCAAATGCAGGTATTTCCATGAACACGGACATTTCGCAAGATACTGTAAGAAAAAGGCGGAAGAAGAGACACAGAAAAACAAGGATCGATGGATCTAGGCTCATAAATCTGCCCCGTCAAGGCCGAACAACAAGAAAAAGGGGAAAGAAACGACAGGGGGACCTGATGTGCCAGAAGTAAGGCAAGAACAAGAGAAGGGACGCAATGAACAGCTAAGGCTAGAAACGAAGGAAAACCCCTTTGAAATTCTAGGGGAACCATAAGACAACTATGAAATAGCACCGAAGGAGATCGAGCAGCAGCCCCCCCAACCAGCCGAGAAGGAAATGTCAGAGGTGTCGAGATCCCCAGTCGACATCTTATCTTCGTCTTCCTACGCTGAGGTTGCAAGGAAAAAACCTCCAGAACCCTCAGGGTCATCGGATGAAGAGACATTTGAAAAGCCATAAAAAAAACAACAGGGAGGAAATCCAACAAGGAAGCCAGAGAGGAAGAAGCAAAGAGGCAAAAAATGCAGGGCAGCCAAGCAACAATTGAAATGTCAATGGGGAGAAACACCCGAAAAAGGCCTCCCAAGGGAGGATCAGCCCACCCTAATCTTAGTAAATAATGCAGCTGGTCTCCTGGAATTGTAGAGGGTTGGGGAATCCTGCGAAAGCCGAAGCAGTAAAAGAGCTTCTGAAAATAGAAACCCCAAAGATCCTTATGCTCCAAGAGACTAAGATAGAAGGGGATACCCTTCTCCAGATCAGTAGCAATAAGTGGAAGAAAAATGCAGGGAAGGCCATTAGTGCTGGAGGCTCCTCCGAGAGTCTAGCAACGTTGTGGGCAGAAGAGGAGTTCACACTTGAAAGCTCCTTTGATACTCAGCACTGGATCTACACTGGACTTCACCATAAATCAAGTAAGCTCATTCTCTCTCTTTTCAATTTGTATGTCTATGTCTTATAGGAAGAAAAGAAAGAGTGTTGGCTAACCCTAGCAGATTTCATAGAAATCTACACCCCACGGAACATAATAGTTGCGGGAGATCTAAACCTAATATTCGACCCTAAAGAAAAGAGGGGAGGGAATAACAGCAAAGATCAAATGCTCCCCTTAATTGAGGACCTCATACATCAGTGGGATTTAATCGATATCAAGTCAAATCAAGGTATGTTCACATGGACAAATAACAGAGCTGGGCCAGAACATATAGATGCTCGATTGGACCGCTTTCTGGTTCAAAGTACACTCCTCGATCAGAAGGTGATCACCTCCAAAAATCTGCCAAAGTTGACTTCATACAACAAGCCCATCCTGCTTCAGTTGGAGGAAGAAGAGAACATGGGACCCATCCCCTTCAGGTATAGCCCCCTTTGGAATGATAAGGAAGGGTTCAATGAAACGGTAAACTCGGCTTGGTCTACCCCAGTGAAAGGGTCCCCCTCCTTTGTATGGGAGCAAAAATTAAAAGCCACGAAGGTAGCTTTAAAGGATTGGATTAAGAAGCCCGTCAAGACCCCAACTACCCGAAGAAAGGAGTCCACCCAGATTCTAGAAAATCTTCAAATGGGATTCAAAAAGAAAGATATCAACAGAATAGATCTGGAAGAAGAGCAGGCATCCCAAGCAAAAACTTTTTTCTCTTTCTGCCAAGAAGAAAAGTTCTTGAGGCTGAAATCTCGTTGCTTGTGGCTTAAAGTAGGAGACCGAAACACATCATATTTCCATAAACAATACAGAATCAAGCTATCCAAGACCATATATTTGAAATCACCACTTCAGATGGGATCCTTCTCAAAGGTCAAGACCAAATTAAGCTTGCGGCTGAATCCCATTATCAATTAATGTTTAAAGAAGACAAAGAAGGAAATGAGGATGCCTCAGCTAATTTTCTTTCCCATATTCCTTCCCTTGTCAACAAGGATGATAAATCAGCCCTCTCAAAGCAATTTACAGAAGAAGAAATCTGCAATATAATTTGGGCAATGGAACCTGACAAGGCCCCCGGGCTGGATGGCTTCTCAATCCATTTTTACTGTCAGTGTTGGGACACCATTAAAGTGGATTTCCTAAGAATGGCAAAATCCTTTCAGCAGAAAGCCAAGATGGGCGGAAACACTAACTCTACCTTTCTAGCAGTGATTCCCAAAGAAGTGAACCCAAGTACCTTTGAAAGATTCATACCAATATCCCTTTGTAACTCATCCTACAAGATTTTGGCGAAACTATTGGCAAATATAATCAAACCTCTCCTAGGGAAGCTCATCTCCACCAGCCAGGGAGGCTTCATCAAAGGAAGACACATCATAGACAATGTGATCCAGTTTCAAGAAGCCATTCATTCGAGCTTCCACCGGAAGGAACAAGGAATGATAATTAAGCTAGACATGGCGAATGCTTTTGACCGGGTAAAACATTCATTCCTCTTCAAAGCTCTTCTCTCTTTCAGTTTCAGCACTAACTTTGTCAATTTGATCAAAGCTTGCATTTCCAATCCATGGATAGCTCCACTGGTCAACGGCAGACCAACCAACTATTTCCAGGCCACGAGAGGAATCACGCAAGGCTGCCTCTCTCTCCTTTTTTGAACATTTTAATGGCAGATGCATTGCGTAGAAAGTTGGACGCTGAGAAGAAGGTAGGGACTATCCCAGGCATAAGGATAGTAAAAGGCATAGAGCCTATAAATCACTCTTTGTTTGTTGACGACTCTCTTCTCTTGGGGGGAGCTTCAACAATAATATCCAAAGCATTCAGCATAATTCTTCAAGACTTTTGCAGCATCGTCGGAGCACTCGTCAATTAAAAAAGAGTGTGGTTTATGGCTGGAACATAGATCAAAACGTCATAAATCGAATTGCAAATAGTTTGGGCTTCCTGGGCTATGCCAGCTGGGACAAAATTAAGTACCTGGGGCTTTCTCTCACCCTGGGCTCAAATCGAACTTCTTTGTGGAATGATGTAATGAATAAGTTAAGAACAAAAATCAAGGCCTGGGGAGGCCAATGGCTCAATAGAGCAGGCAAATTAATATTAATAAAAGCAATTATCTCCTCTCTATCGATCTTTCAAGCTTCTTTCCTTCTTGCTCTGAATCCTATCATGAACCAATTCTCAAAATTAACCAGAGATTTCTTATGGCAAGGCGGCAAAGGAAACCATAGGAAATTTCATCTGGTTAAATGGGACAAAGTCAAGCTTCCATTGACTGAAGGCGGCCTTCAGATTCAAGATCCAAGACTAACAAACCTGGCACTGGGAGATAAATTTCTGTGGAAACTCCACTCAAATAGCAATCATCCAGTAAACAAAATTTTGAGATTAAAATACTTAAGAGGAAAGTCCCTGTGCAGTCTTCAAGAATTCAATGTTCAAAATGGGTTTGTCACTTGGAACTTATGCAGGAAAAGCCACGACTTCTTCAAATCCAGACTATATAAAATTCCAGGCATAGGAAATAAGACGCTCCTATGGAAAGACAACATCATGGGGAAGCCCCCTCTTGAAATCGTGGAAGGAATTGACCGCCTCAGAGACTGGTTGAAGCTGCGTGGGGTCTTCACGTTGGCAGACATATCAATTTGGGATGCTAACGGTGGTTGGCTAGATTGGTCTCTCCCTCCTATGCCTGAAGAAGTTGAAAAACAAAAAACTCAATTTCTGATTGTTCTCACTGATCTGGCACCTGTCCATCTGCAAGAGGAAGATCGTTGGGGTTTTGGGAAAATAGGCAATTACACCACAGCCCAAGGATATTACTTCGAGTAAAAAACGCATGAATCAGGCCTCTCTGGAGAATTGTGGAAACATATTTGGGAAAACAACAGCCTGCCAAAGGTTAATTTCCTTTTATGGA
The DNA here is from genome assembly GCA_001517045.1 of Pseudotsuga menziesii. NCBI lineage: Eukaryota > Viridiplantae > Streptophyta > Pinopsida > Pinales > Pinaceae > Pseudotsuga > Pseudotsuga menziesii. Next base: position 488,884 of record LPNX010678195.1, read on the forward strand.
TTGTTATGAACAGAAAGGTTTTAACTAGAGAGAATCTGGTAAAACGTGGCATCATAGGTCCCCACAAATGCAATTTCTACCGCAGAGAATCAGAAACCAGCGATCATCTGTTTGTGAATTGCAATTTCGCGCAGGAGGTTTGGTCACTCGCTCTTCTGGGTCTAAATGTCTTAGTCCCATGGAATACATCAATGCCAGCATTATATTCAACTTGGAAGATGAGATATCCCCACCCAATACACAGTAATTCCGTGTGGAGCGGAATCTGGGAAGCTATTCCCACATGTGCTGGAGCATCTGGCTGGCCAGAAATGATAATATATTTAACAATGTTCATCAGCAACCGGTGAAGGTGGCCGCAAAATCCAAAGCTTTTCTCATCGAAACGATTGGTGCTAATACCTTTGAGAAAGGGCAATTGTTCCTTCCATAGGAAAAAATATGGATAGTAACTTACACCTTCAGAGATCGGAATAACACCCCAGTCAGGCCAAGCATAATCCCAAAATGGAGAATAAGAGATTCGGAGTCTGACTTTCAGTCATGGTGGAGGTCTCAAGGAAAAATCTCGATCTTCTTCGATGGTGCCTCCAAAGGCAATCTAGGGAGGGCAGGTGTCAGCGGGGTAATTTACTAAGCCGAAGGTAAAAGGGTGGACAGATTTAGTTGGGGCCTTGGACACAAAACCAACAATCACGCAGAAATCCTAGCCCTTTTAAAAGCTTGACAAATTGCAAGGGATAAAGGGAACAAAGACATTCAAGTCTTCGGAGATTCGGAAATTTTGATTAAGACCCTCTCCTCAAATGGTCGGTTCAATGACCCACTACTTAACAAATTCCTCCAAAGACTAAGATCTATGATGTACTACTTCTCTTTTCATTCCTTTTATCATATTTTGCGTGGACTAAATGCAAATGAGGGATGTTTGCTGAATCAAGGAGTCTTGAGTGTAAATGAAGAAGAAGATTGTTGGGCTCCCTTCCCATAGAATTTCAAAAATGAGAATAACATGAATGAGAGAATGGGTTTTATGTGCCTTTATATATATATATATATATATATATATATATATATATTGCCACTTTTACNTTAATTAAATAAAGTGATTGCGCCGAGAGGCGTTCTACAGCCCAGTATGGGGGAGATCTTGTAACGTTACATAACGTTATTTTTATTAATAAAAAATAAAATGTTAATTATAGGCCAAAATAAATGTCGGTCAGAAAAACAACCTAATATGGAGGAGATGTTGTAATCTTCCTACCTAACAAAACAATAAAAAAAAAAAATTAATTATCCGTAAAAAAAATGTGGGTCATGAAAAAAACACAATACGGGGGATCGTGGTTTCTCAGACCAAAGGTTTGCCCAACAAGTCATAGGGCACTTAACCAACAACAAAAAAACATGTCAAAACATGTACCCTTGACTTTTTTTTATTTTTCCTTTTGTGATTTTGTCGCATCGTTAGCATTTATTTGACATTTTGATGCCCTCTTAGCGAAAAATGGCTCTAAGTGGCAATTTAATCACACAAAGCATATGAAAAATATTTTCTCGAAAATTAAAAAAAAAATAGGGGGACCTAGCACATTTCCATATGAATCAATAACAATTTCTAGCACATTTGTATACATTGACACATGAACTTTAATAACCTCCCAGGGTTTAACCACCAAGATAACCATTCATACTTTGGAGGAGCAGGTGAAAAGTCGAAAATTATAAGTCATTTATTCAACAACATATAATTGACATGGAAAAAACACCTTGGAATACCTGGATTGATGTTTCAGCTCTAGGAAGCCAAGTTCTTTACAAAAAACCCATGTTAGCACACTTTTTACAGCCTCCCCACAGGGTATGAACATGTGGTAAAAAAGTGAAAAAAGGGCGTTGGAAGGCTTGAATGCACTTATGTACTTTGAATTTGAACAAGTGCTTGTTCATATTTGGAGGCCCACTTGAAATTCCAACTGAGTCCAACTCAGGCAGTAACAAAATGCTTGAATTGAAGAAAACACGACTTGGTTTTAGCAAACAACCATTGGTTTTGCAAATCAAGACATGGGTTTCTCCTCTTGTATTAAAGAAGATCGATGGTATTTGACATATTTTAATATTTTTGGCATCTAGACCATGGAGGGCACCTTTCTTGTCCAACGACTTGGATATTTTTGGAAATTTTTAATATAAGAGGGTTGGATCTAGGCATTAGATCTAGCAACCACCCTCACTGAGATCATCAAAGTGTAACTACTCATTGTAACAACCTTATACAAACCCTATATCTCTTCCAAAGAAGAAATTGACCCTCAGCTATATAAAGGTGGTCAAATTTCTTCCTGAGGATGGAAATTTTTGATAATGCAATAAAATTATTTTGCTCTTGCTCTCCAATGGTGTACTTGGGGCTCTTCTTGTGAAAGTTTATGGTGATTTTTTGAGTGATATTGAATAATGGCTTCACTAACTCGAGGTAACTTGTAATGATTATACTTGACTATAGTAAAGTGAAAAGTGATAGGTAATTGTTGCAACCTCTTTTTTTCATGTTAGGGTTTTGTTCACTATATATTTAACTAAATGAGTTTTGGTGCTTGTGTGTTAGATAGATTGCTTTCTTGATGATCAAGTCGGCCAAGAATCATTTGGAGTAGGGGATCTATTGGATTGATTCAACTAGAAAAGGAGGGAGATTGAGTATCCTCCAACCTCCCTTAAAGATCATCATGTAATCACCAACTCAATGTTTGACTCCATTTTCCCAAGCCTGATGTTTCCCTCAAGGCACTACTCTAGTTTTTTAGATTTTAATTTGTTGCAATTTATCAAATTTTCACCATCATGCAAATCTACTTATATTTTCTTGTCTTGTAGGTGCTTGGATTGGTTGCCGCATAATTTGCACCTTGGGTCACGTGGAAAAAATCTTCAAGCCATTAGGTGCGACCTTGGGGGAAATTAAGAGTCAAGTGCTAGCACTTGATCTTGACTCCTTTGTCTAGGCTTTCTCCTAGCGAAGCTAAGGGCGATGGTCCCTATGAAAATAATCTAAGGTTGTTAATATACGAAGCAAAATTATTCTAGGAGTTAAGATGAAATAATTACTAAAACAAAGAGTTTTGCAAATAATTTAGATCAATAACATGTAAATTAAAGAAACATTCCATTCAACACATAAATTGACTTAGATAGAACAAGTAAATGTGTGATTGATGCAAATAAACCAATGCTAATGGAATCGGATAGTGATGTTGTGACGTGAAAGTATTGTAGTTGTCTCATTGGCCAGTTTTAAATTATGAATGAGTGGATTAAGGAGTGGGTTGATTCTTGGTTTGGTCACTAACACTCACCTTCTTGAACTGAGTGCTAAAGAAGCTTTGCTAAGTGTACAACGGGGCGAGGCATAACCTACTTGGAGTAGCCCCCTAACTCTGTAGTATTCACTCTTTGCGACCTCCCAAGTTCTTAAAGATTAATTTTATATTGATTGTCTTATTAAGCTAGTCACTTTCATCCCTTTCTGATTGTCCCACCGTTCCCGCCAAAGGCTTTCAGTGTTCACATGAGCATATAGGGACTAAAGCCTTGATTTATTTTAAAAGTTAATCAAGCATGCAATTGTTTAAAGAAATCATAATATTGATAATCGTGTTTCCTTTTTCAGGTACTTCTGGAATACACAGTCAGATTTGTTATTTTTAAAAGGAAGCATAAGTTAAATGAAAAATAACTATAAAAAAAACTGCTACTTTAACAATCAAACCACAAAAAAGGAGACGACATGGATCCCATCAAGGGGAACGATGTGTGGGTGTTGGGGGATACCCACTTGTTCTCTTTATTTCAATGATTACAATAAAGAATACTCTGAAGTTTTTATAGATTAAGAACCACAAGTTTACAAGTTTGGAGGCTTTGAAAATGCATGATAGGAAGATATAAAAGAAGCAGGGCTCCCGGATGGCTTAATATGTCAAAAAATTGTCAACACTTCTCTTTATTTGTTCATCAAATGTTGCAAAAAAACCAATAAACTTATTCCAAATATGCTAGATCAATCAATTAAAACTTAACAAATTTAGCATACTACTCAAGTACTTTTAGTGATGTAAAAATATAGAATGCAAGTATTTAGTTTTAAGAGTTAGCTCTATGAAAAAAAGCATTTTAAAATAAGATCTAACTTACAAATGCATATGCAAATCAAATTAGCTTATGATATTTTTATAATGCACTAACTTGATCGACAATACTGAAAGTAAGTAGTAACCAGAAGAGTTTAATTTTTTGTGTCAGAAGGGTATCACCAAAAATGAGCAATAAGAAAAGGACAATGGAGTTGTCCTCAAAGTGTGGTCGGAGAGATGAGACCTTTTTTAGATATACTGAAGGATAAGTAGAGCTAACATACTCATCAAGACCTCCAGCATAAGCAACCTGTAAAACCTTACAAACACTTGCAAAGGGGATCAAATGTCAGTGTTTTTTTTTTTTTTTTGTAAATAAAACATTATATTATTTCANACACATCATATATGTCTCTTTGACAGTCACATTGACAGAGCTTCACAAAAAAACCCAGCTCTCTTCTTTTCACCCCTACTGAGCATTCAGGTAGGATCCCCAAGCCCACAAAAAATGAGCACAAGGCTGCTATTGCTAACCCCCCCAAAATACAAGTATAGGCCGATTGAAACGAGAGTCCCCTTACACCTATCAACCACATATTTAAAAAGAAAAACATAGAACATAAAAAACTGAGATCAAACCTAGTCCTGAACATAATTTCCCAGACTAGAGCGTGCAGCAGTGGCCATAGCGGGTGGATTGCCCACTTGGAGAATCCCAACAGAAGTTCCTGTCGGCTTTTCATAGTGCACCTTGTCGTGGTGGTTCCCCATATCACGAGGTCTTGCAAACCCCTCCTGCATCTCACCCACTGGGTAGAAAGGGATGCTCATATGGGCTCCATAACATCATTTTTCCTATGCATCAGGCGACAACCGCCATTATGTTCCTTCCATGCTCTAGTTGGCTCCTCATCACCTTCATGCTTTGCCTTCCTTGAAACCGAAGGGTGGCCAACCAAATTCATGTTGACCCAATAAATCATAAGCAGATGGTCATAAGTCGATGCTCGGCCCACCATGGTGCCCAGGTCAACCACCCAATCTTCTACCTCCTTTTGAATTTCCTCGATGGGCATTAGCTTGACCTCCTCCCATAAGTTCCCGACGACCCTATCAATCTCCAGGCGGATGGCCAAAGGCACATGCTCCTTGTAAAAATTTGCATCCTCCTGGGATTGCAGCTGGACCCTCGAGGCTTGACGCCTCTCCCCCTTCTTTCTCATGACCTCATTCCCCTTCTTGTCCAGGACGCTAGAGGCCTCCCCGGGTCCCATATCACTTCTCAGGCAGCATTTGGGAGCCATGCGCCTGGAGCTAACGAGATCTCTTATACATAAAACTTGAAGAATTACCCTAGTCCCGCAGGCTTGCCATGGAACATGCACCAAACCCAACTTCAAACTGAAAAATAACTAAAAATCCTCCTCGGTAAACGATGAAGGGTGGCAGATCCTATCCTGAATAAATGGAGGTGAGAGTCATCATGTTCCAAACTACCTTGTACTCTATTCACATCACCCCAATCATACCAACAACGCCCTTTGTACCAAGGCTTGCAAAAACCATCCTCTCAGAATTTAAAACCAAATCTCTTTGCTGATCCTTACCCTCCTTGCCCATCCCATCGATCTTAAAACCATAACTGGACACAAAATCCCTGGCCTGGATTAATACGACATGGATTTTTAACCACATGAGCTCGTGTGTCATGATGTTGGGTTTTCCTAGGCCATCTCTAGTCCTCTGTCGTCACCCTCATTACCGCCCTCAAGTCCTTCCTCCTGTGGCCTTACATCATAATCACGTGTTTCCATCTGTTGGCACTGCTAGGTCCAGGCTTCAAATAAAAAATCCTCCAACATGCCCCCCGATGCCCTATACCTCCATCCATGCCAACATTTGTTAACAAGTCGGCCACCTTGTTGGCTTTGCGACAGACGTGGCTAAAGGAAACCGCCGAGTGTTCTCCAACCAGGGATCAGAGGGTGTCTAGACGGCTTTCCAAGCACCAGCTGGATGACATTTTCTCGCTTGCACTCTCATTTTCCAGACTCCTAGCCATCTAAATCAGAATGTAGTGTCTCCTTCAATGATTGCTGGTAGCCATCCGCCCTTTATCATACACTTGAAACCCCGAATCACGCCCTCCTATTCGGCCGAGTTATTGGTATCAGTTCCAATGGAACCAAGATACATGGAAAGAATCCTTCCAGTTGAGTAATGACAAGCTCCTCCATAACCAGCTGGCCCCAAATTGCCCCTAGAGGCCCCATCAAAATTAAGCTTGAAGACCTAGATTAGGGGTGGATACCATGAAGACGGGCTAGATGGCTTGCAGATCTTATCTCTTTGCCACAGGCCATCCATCTGGGATCTATCTAAACCCCAACTTTCTGTGACATGGCTCTCTTCCCTTGGAATGATCTTATCCTGGTCACTCCATGCTATGGATCGTGGACAGAAGGTTTTCGTTCAGAATCTTCCAAATTTCATCAACATCATGCCTTTTGTCCTGAAATATCCTTCCATTCCTTTCCTTCCATATGCACCACATTGCCATTCCTGGAAAATCCTCCCAAAGGGTGCGAATGATCAAGTTTTTGAAGTCCTTAGGGTACCAGTCCTTCAACATTTCAGTCGGTTGCCCTCTCCTTCTATCGCTTCTTCTAAATCCCAATGCTCCTTTGTCCTAGATGGTCACAGTGAAGGGGCAACTATCCAGAAGGTGATTCGTACTTTCCTCGTCTTGAAGACAAAGGTAGCACTAAGAAGGGCCCTGGACCCCTGGCCTTCGAAGGTTATCTCCTGCGAGGATTTGACATTGGGTTACTAGCCACGAAAATGTTGCCACCTTTGGCCACAAGTTAGTATCCTAGAGCTTCCTCCGTATCTCATCCTCTTCCCCTTGATTTCCTATCCTGATGTTGTAAGCTTCCTTTATGCTAAAATATCCCCTCGCAGAGTATCCCCGTCGTAATATGTCTAAGCCCCCCCTAATGTAGATGAACCACTGCTGAAGCTCCTCTTGGAAGGGCCTCAGGTCATCGTCATTGGTGAGATCATGCCTTACCTGAAAATTCCATTGTTGTTTCCCATCCAGAGCCCGATCTCCCCAGCAATGGTTCACCTTTTCCATGCCTTCCTCAATTCCTCTTTCTCATATGTGTCTCCATATTAGATCTAACCCCATCTTGGGCATCTGGTTCCATGAATCCTCGCAGAAATTTGCACTCCCCCCATCCCTTATCTCCCAGAAGCAGTGCTCCTGCACAATCCTTTGTCCACTCACTGATTTCCTCCATATGGGAGAGCCAAGTTGGTCCTCATTGAGCCGAACCAATTGATTTTTGGGCCTGTCTCTTGCATATTTGATGTGCCATAACCCAACCCAAGGTTCATCTAAGTAATTGGACCACCTCCACCACACTTTGGCTCCTTGGACTTCAGCCATGACCTCAGGGTCTCGAAGCCCCAATCCTCCCTCCTCCTTGGGTCGGCATATGCCTTCCCATCTTACCAGGGAGAATTTAGCTTTCACCTCCCTGCCACCCCAAAGGAAATTCCTTTATAGACTTCTTATTTCACGGAGAACAAACTTTGGAGCTAATAGGACTGAGAAGAGTTACATTGGAATAGCCTGAAGAACTGCTTTCAAAAGAACCAATCTACTGGGAAAATTTAAAGGTTGGAGGACCCAGCTAGATAGCCTCTATTTCATCTTATCCAGGATTTCCTTCCACGAGGCATTTTTCAACTTCCCTATACCAATGGGGACTCCCAAGTATTTTGAAGGCATCACCCCTCTGGAGAATCCCATGATCCTAACAATATTCCTCTAGACAATGGGCGCAGTGTTCATGAAAAAGACATGGGATTTATTGGCATTGATTGCCAGACCTGAGGCCTTAACAAAGAGTTTTAGGCTCTTTTTGAAGCTTCGAGCTTCTTGGAATGAAGGGTGCCCCATGAGCATTGTGTCATTTATGAAATGCTGGTGCATTTGGGGATCGATTTATTCATGGACATTGATCCCTATAACTCCCAATTCCCTGCTTGAGTATGAATAAGGCGGCTCAACCCTTCTCCCATCAGAATAAAGTGAAAGGGAGACAGAGGGTCCCCTTGTCGAATACCTCGGGATGGTTGAAACACTTTATTTGGGGATCCATTCACCATTATATTGAAGAAAGGTGTAGTTACCAGGTTCATAACCCACTCCACCCATTCAGGGCTAAAGCTAAAGGCCTCCAACATCTTGTCCATGTACTGCCAGCTTAGTTTGTCATATGCCTTCGCGATGTCAAGTTTGATCATCATGCCTAGCCTCCCGGTGCTTTTCAGGGAGTGAAGCACCTCATGGACAAGGATGAATCCATCCAAAATCTGCCTCCCCTCCACAAACCCTAATTTTTCAGGGCTGATAATACTAGGGAGGAGGGGTTTTAGATGGTTTGCTATCACCTTAGATATAATCTTGTAAATCACATTGCATAGAGCTATTGGTCTAAACTTATCAGGGCTTTCTGCACCTACCTCTTTAAAGTAAGCAAAGTTGCATTGAAAGCTTTGAGAACTCCCCGCTTACTTCTGGATTCTTCAACAATCTCTAGGACCTCCTCCTTGACCAAATCCTAGAAGTGATGGAAAAAATTTGAGGTGAAGCCATCCGGCCCCGTGGCCTTCCCAAGTGCCATCTAGTGAACTACTTCCTCAACCTCCTACATAGCAACTGGCTTAATGAGCATTTCATTGTTCTCTCTGGACATGATCCTAGGGATTAGTCATGTAATCCTTGCTATGGCTCCCCTTATATCGCCTCCATCCTCACTGAGGATATCAGAAAAATGTTGGGTAAGCTCCTCCTCTATATCCCTTCTAGTCTCCACCTTAATTCCATTTGTTTTTTTGAGTTTGTGGATTCTCAAACTTTTATGTTTTGGAGAACCAAGTTATGGAAGAATTTAGTGTTCCTTTTCCCCTCCTGTAGCCACTTTACGCTTAACTTTTGTTGCCAGAAGATCCCTTCCTACCTTTCCTTGGAATCAAGCTGACATAAGAGGTATTTTTGTTTTAGCTTCATGTCGTCATCCCACCCATCTTCCATCCCATTCCTATTGATAAGTTCAATATCACTTATCAACTGTTTTATGTCCTAAAAAATATTCCCAAACTCCTCCCTGTTCCATGTGCGAATTTTTGCCTTAAGGGGTTTGATTTTTTGTTAGAAGTGGTACATTATGGTACCCACAGGGGGGACCATTTCCTACCACCACTAGGGGACCAGCTCCTTAAAGTCCTTATGCTCCGGCCAGAATTTCTCAAATCTAAACGGTTTGCTCAGAATGACGTTCAAACAATCCCAATTGAGACAGATGGGCCAGTGATCTGAGCTTGCCACAGGAAGAACTTCAGTCATTATCTCCCCAGATCCTAGCACAATGTTTTCAGAGACCATGAATATGTCAAGTTTAGAGGCTACCAGGTGTTCCCCCCCACATTTTTTATTCCATGTGAACCACCCATTCCACGTCTTCATATCTATCATAGGACTATGGGCCAGGAAGTTGCAGAAGACCTCCTAATACTTGTCCAAGGACCGTCTACCCCCCTTCTTCTCCCCTAGATTGGAAATACGATTAAATTCCCCTCTTATTACCCAATTCCATACCTCTGTTAGGCCCTTGACCCAACCTAAGAAATCCAAGAAGGCTTGTTTCCGGGGAAAAGCACTAGGGCTGTAGACATTCATCAGCAAGCCTTTAGTCCATGTATTTAATAGTTGAAAATCCGCTATTAATGAGGATTGATTTGCTCGCCATTCTGTGAGATCCACCACGCTTGGTTACCATAGGATCGCAATCCCACCAGCCATTCCAGCTGCATCAAGTGCCATTGACCTGCTATTTTTCAAGATCTTCTCCCTAATTTTTTCCATCCCTTCAATACTGCATTTTGTTTCTTGAAAGAAAATAATAGCTGGTCTCTCTTGCTTGATCTTCCTATCTAGAGCCTTCCACTTTCTGGGATGATTACACCCTCTTATATTCCAAGATATTATCTTCATTGGAAAACCTTGTTTACTTCAGAAAAGGCCACCCAGATTGTGTGGTACTGACATGACTCGATGAGTTTAACACCTACCGCCGCTATGCATTGCTTGTATGTTTTCCTTCCACTTCGCATCTCCTCCTTCGAGGATTTCTGCTTGCTACCTTTGTGCGGTTCTGGATTAATCCCTAGGTTCTGGTGTGCTCTTGTTCTGATAATGACCTCTTGGAGAAGCTCTATTTGCAGTTTAGGAACATAACCATTTCCCATCTTTCCGCATTCTGCTTCAATTACATCCAGATCTAGTTCCCCCAGCTCCATTTCTTCAACCTCGTCCTCCTCGGTTACTTCCATTGGGGTTCGCTGCTCCCCTTCCCTCTCTAATTCCTTGGCTTTTCTAGTTTGTTGTCCCAATTCACCCTTTTCCTCAGAAGTTCCCCCTTCTACCTCCTCCTCTCCCAAGACATCAGAGGGATTATTGGAGATGGGGATTTTTGTCGCAGGCTCTTTCCTTGTCTTAGAGGTGCCACCTCCTTTGCCCCTTCTCCTATCCTTTACTTGAGAAAACTCTTCCCTACCAACCTCACCTTCATGATGTTGACTGGGGTTGACTGGTGACTTGGATACCTTTAGACAGTCCCTCCCCAGGTTTCTGTATTCATGACATTGCCAACAACGTAAAGGCAGTTTCTCATAATCGATGGGTTGGATCCATTCCTCATCCTCCCTATGCAGGCCTATCGCATTTGGGAGTTCTTTTGATAGATCCATGTAAACACAGATGCATGCAAAAGCTGTGTATCTTTGGACTTTAGTTTTCTCAACCACCTTCACAAATTCCCCTAGGGTATTACCATGATATTACCAATATCCTTTAGGGTTTCCAGATCCCAATACTTGCTGGTCAATGAGAATAGACAGATCCATACCGGGGAAACCATCACATATTCAGTTTCGGGATTGAATTGTTCCTTCCAAGGTCGAAGGTATAACCAAGTAGAGAAAAAGAAATATGGACCTCCCTCCAGGATTCTATCCCTATCTTGTTGGTTGAGAAATATGATTGTGAAGAAACCCTTTGAACCTGGCTGCAGATCGTAGTGTCCCTTAGGGTTCCAAACCGTCTTGATCCACTGAACCAGATCCCTCTCCTTGGGCCAGACCCCTACAAATTTCCCAATGAGGGTTGTCTCTTTCCATAACTCAATCTTGCCTCTCACCATCTCAGATCTTATCTAGAGGGCTGGAATAGAATGGGTCTTTAGCTAACACCCTCCTGGGCCTGACCTTCTGCCCTTCCCATCTCCATCCTTCCTTCCGTTCTTGTTCCCCACTTCCCCACCTTCAGGCCCCTGGCCTCATGGGTCTAGTCCTTCCATGGTCCAAAACTGGGGGATTTTCAGCCCCTCCGGCTCACCTTCTACGCTCAGACCTGTGTGGTTGAGCCCTAGCTCGCTATGACAGAGAAACCCCATCAATCGCGGATCTGATATGCAGTTGATAGTCACATACAATGGGAGCCATGTTAATCCGATCAAATTTCAGTGTAAACCAATAAAAGATACTTGTGAAAAATATGCATTCAAGCAATAATAATCATAAATTTATAAGTATTATCTTATCAATAACAATGAGAAGTAAACATAAAAGTATTACTCCTTGGAACATGGTTCTCTTCAAAAACCATCAATCCCAAACATGGACAAGATTGCAAAAAGATATATGTTACCTCGATATTTCATAGAACAGAGCACATCCAAACACCATAGAAAACACTCGCATAAGCCTCCAAATCCTTTTATTAACAATGAACTCAAAAGAATTACAATAGTATGCAACCATAGGTTCCACCTTCACATGCCAACAAAGGAGAAAGTGTCTTGCTTAAATAGAAGAGTTAAGGCTCAAGAGAGGGCACACTTGGCCAAGAGAGGCACCTTCATGGGTTGGAAATGAGATAAGGATGAGTTTCAAGATAAGGAAGAGCTGTAAAATCAACTTTCTTTCTAAAACCAACTCATAAAACAAATCTTGCTTAAAAGAGATGTGCCTCCCTTTGAGGAAATGCGCCCCCTCCTTTGAGGAAAAATCCACGCTTTGATTTATGAGAATAGAAAGATTCAGTCACTCATAAACATCAGAATACTTATCGCTTTGCTTTCCCAACTAAGAAAACATGTTTCCTTAATTTTATGAGATGCCAAATTTCTCACTATATCCATTTTTTGGCCTCTTTTATCACTTTTCAAGAAAAAATAAAAATAAGTGATAAATAATCACTGGTTTTAATTTTTAAGTGGGTCTATGGATATATTGGGTGCTCTAGGTTAGAAAATGAACACCCCATGGAAAAAACCCATTCCTTACACCACTTTTATGACTTAGTGAATATTTTTAATTAAAACATGCTTGCTTTTTACAAAAAATTAAAAATTACCGAAAAATAAAAAAAACCTAGGCCCATCTTAGTACATGTTCATATGTCTCAAAAACAATGACTAGCATGGTAATATACATTGAAACTTAGGTTTTAATAACCTCCTAAGGCCTAACCACCAAGACAATCATTCAGGCTTTGGAGGCTCGAGTGAAAAACTCAAAAATTTCAAGTCATTAAAAAATGACATATAATTAACAAGAAAAAAACACTTTGGAATAATGTATTAATGACTAAGTCCTAGAAAAGCCAAACGTTTTACATAAGTTCATAATGTTAATTCATTTTTTTATAATTCCCCATGGGGTATGAACATGTGAAATAACTAAAAAAGGGGCCATAAATGGCCTAATGGATTTCTGAACTCAGACTATGAACAAGTACATTGTTCATCCTTTGGTAGCTCACTTGTAAGTCGAACTTAGTGCAACTCAGTTTGTTATCAACCCAACTGGCACTTCTCCATCCGAGTGCTGACATTGTTTATGTTGGTACACAAAAGGACAATTTAGGATTGAAGTTTGCCAAAACATTATAGATGGGCATGACCTGGGATGCATTTACCCTTAAACCAGCTTGCTATATATTTTTTCTAAGTGTTGAGTTGCATACGTGACTATCTGCATTGCAATTTGTGTACCGTATGCAAGTATTTGCATTGCAACCCGTGTACATTGGCATACGCGGGTTTCCTTCGAGAAACTATCGTGTCATACACGGGTTGCCTATATCAATAGTCGCGTACACCTTAGTTTGACTTTAAAAAATATAAAACATGATTAGATGAGATTAGTTGGGCCCTAATCCATAACTATCCCAACTGTTTCAACCACCCCAACCTTCGAAACCACTATATTTCCCAAAGTATAAATAGAGGCCTTGGGGTGGGGACTAATAAATCAATTTTGGAGAGCAAAGTTATGCTGGTAGTATATCTTCAAAATCCTTGGAGTAGCAGAACTCAGAGTCCTTTGCTTGCAGAGGTTTCCTTGTCTCAGACGCTGGGTTGTACTCTTATCTCATTCACTGATTGTTAATAAATAGAATTCTTCTTCCAATCTTGTGTTGAGTCTATTTCATGTATTTTGGTTAATGAATATATTTGATTATATGTTTGATATACTGTTCATCTAACCTTTGATATATATGCATGAGATATTACTTGAAGGATTTGCTCTTTGTAGGTGAAAGAGGTGCATCCTTGGAAGCTTTAGAGAGAAGAGGAGCAGGAGAAGATCAAGCTTGGATCAACCGTCTGGAATCAAGTAAGTCAAGACTTTCTTCCTATTCCCTTTCCATTATCTGGTAAAGGTGATTGTTTGCAAGTTAGTAGTAAGTTGGTAACCCCATACCCTAGGTTACAAGGGTGCTTTATCCTAAACAACAGAACTGGCAACTCCACTGGGGAGTCCATCCTGCTGTGGGTTAGTCCTGTAGATACTTGCCTAGTCTTTGCTCCGATTTTGTGTGTGGTTGTCTATCTTGACTTTGATTTGCAGTAGTGTGTCCAGAGACCTTTGTTTTTTTTTCTTTTTTGAATTTTTTTTGGTTGCGTACATGGGTTGTTGTGCTACTTAGTCACATACAACAACTTGTATATGCGGGTTGCTCTATAAGACAGTCGCGTATAGTATGTGGGTTCCTTTATAATATAGTCGCGTACGTCTTTTAGGAGCACAAAATTTTAGAGAGGGTTGCTTGTCCCTGTCTTGTTTGGATTTTGCTCTGCTTGAGGGTCTTCTGTTGCTGGCATCTTCCTGTAAGTCTGGAAGTCCTGTACACCGTGATTTGTGCTTTTTATTAAGCCTTTGAGTTTTATTGTTTGAGTCTTCTTGCACCTAGCAATTTGAAGTGGGTTTCTCCTATTTAGGTGATAGTTTCAGTGCTATGTATCTAAGTTAGTGATCAGGATTTTGGATACCTTGTACTCTGTACTGCTTTCGAGTAGTATCAATTTGTCACTTGTCCTTTAGTGATTTCAGTGGATTTTATTCATTGATATTTTCCCAAGTTAGGTGTTTACCAAGTCTCCTCCTTAAGTGGTTGAGTGTGGTTCTTGCAAGTCTGCTATACCTCATACTGCTTTCTTTATGGTCTGATTATTCAAACATACTCAAGAAATTTTGCATTTAGGTGCATGGTAATTTTTGAAGAATTTGAAAAGTGAAAAAAAACATTTGATACTTTTGCATTTAGTTGCATATAGTAGTTTTATTTCCAGTATTTTCAAATAAAAATTTCAAAAATTACAAAAACAAGTCTTAGTCTTCTCATACTTAGTTGTAATCTCATTAGCTCGTATTTACAAAAAGAAAAGAAGCTTGATTTAAGTATCTGTAATTTGTTTTGGAATTCATTTTATACACCTTTTTTACTTTTCTTATCGAGCCTATAATATCACAGTCATTCACGCCACTTACCCTCTGACTAAGAACATCCCTTAAAATGAACGTTATAATTTAAAATTTATTAGTAAGTTTTGTTTTATAGGGTCATACACCTACTAGCTTAGGCTAGACTTGTGGGATAAGAAGTGTAAACTCCCCACAAGTCTTTAAATTCAAACATAGTTGGCCAATCGATAGGTAAATCCTTCTCTATGTTGGTAGTATCTGGGAAGCTCCTCTCAAATGAGAGTTAAGCATGAGGCCGCGTGGAGGCTTGGACTGAGGAGATAACCCTCTGATTCCTTGTCAAAACATAGACCAAGGTTTTTGTGCATCTGGATATTCTATCCTAGACAGAGTTTTGGGCTTTGCTACCCTGCCCATGCGTATGAACCAGGCTTGAGACTGTCCCCCCAGACTATTGATATAGTTAAGGTAGCCTTTAGTCTCTTTGACATCTAGGGTTTATACACAAGTAAACCAGAAGGTTATTTCTGGTTGACCTTGGATGAGCTTGGAAGGTAACCCTTGTTGAAAGTGTAGGAGGGCGGTGGGTGATTCCTCCGCTTGTGCCTAAGAACCTCTTCAAGGACACCAAGAAATTGTCTCTCAACTTTCTTTGGGAAAGCATATCTTATACCCCTTGTGATTGTTGAGACTTCAGGAAATTTTGTAGTGATTGCTCTGTGGTTTGTCTGTGTTTTTAGCTGACCTAAGGGTGTGAAGAGTCAAATTTACAATCATGGAGGACCAATCTCTCAGAAGGTCTCAAAGGTTGCAAAATCTTCCTCCGCTTATTACATTGGAACCTCCACCTCCCCCTCGAAGGCAGAGATTAGACATGGACAATTCTTTCGAACCGATAGGAGTTAGTGCAGTGCCAAGTGACCCATAACTTAGGATGGACCAGTTTGATTTAACTACAGTAGAGATTGAAGACTTGCAGGCTGATGTGTTTGCAAGGAACTTTAATTCACCTCTAACTGACCTAAACGAGCCTGTGATCATCCAGGTTCGTCCTTTTAATTCACCAGTGATTGGTGTCCCTCTAGGTAGATTAATGTCTACTGCATGAGAAAGTTCTTTTACATCCACTTTAGTCGCTCCGGCTGAAGGGGTGACACCTCCCCCGATTGGTGCCCCTAGAACAAGTATACCTACTACACCTTTAACTCCAGCTAGCCGGGTGGTTCAACCACCGGCTTCCACAAATTTAGCAGGCACTTCTAGTGGAGTGGTCACTAGGATTCCTAGTGTACCTTATGTTCCTACTTCCTTCACACACACTGCTCAAAGTGGTCCTATAGGATCCTCGTCATTTGTCCAAGGTTTTCCTTGGAATGGGGGTCACATTCCCCCATCCACTCCATATGTAGGTCTAACACCCAGATATGTTGGGGTGCAGTTTGGAAACCCTAATCCTTATGGTCAAGGTTTTCAAACTCCGATTTCAGCTCCTTTCACGAGCTCTCCTTTCTCACTTTTTAGCGGAGGGATACCTGCTCATGTGTTCCAAACCCCAGTTTCGACTTGGGCAGCTCGAATCTCATACACTGCACCACACATTAACAATCCACTAGCTTATGGGTGGAATCCTTTCCAAAGCGGCCCGACCACTTCGCAACCGGCAGCAGGGGGCAACCCCGCCTTCATATCTGGGAACGTGGGGGCAAGTCCCTCTAATCCCCAAGCTGGTTCTTCTCATGCTTCGGTTAGACCCAAGCTCCATTTCCTATCAACTTTAAACTTGCCAGACTTGTCGAAGTTAAAGAATGACCCAGTGAGACATAACTCCTCCTAGCCACCCGTTCCTACCAAGCTGCCCTCGGACATTCCGAAATTCGAAGGAAAAGTTGGTGATGACCCAGGAACTCATGTCACCACTTTCCACTTGTGGTGCTCTTCCAACTCATTGAATGATGATACAGTTCGGTTGAGATTGTTCCAAAGAACTATGACCAGTACCGCAGCAAAATAGTACATTGAACTGCCTTCTGCTGTGTTTGATAGTTTTTGGGACTTGGCTAATGTATTCCTTAGTCACTTCCAACTTCCTGTCCGGTATGATTTCGGGACAGACTTATTGTCTACCTTTCAGCAGGACAAGGCCACTCATATTTCGAATCACATCCAAGAGTGGAAAAGATGGAAGAGCCTTATCAAAGCCACTATTCCTCCTAAGTTTTTACTAGAATGGTTCCTTAAATCCCTATTGCCATATATATCTAAGGATGTATCTACTTCGGGAGTGACCAATGAGGAAGAGGCTATCCTCAGGGCCCAGCAGCTAGATTTGATATATTCTCAGTTTGGGATTTTATATGAAATCATCCCTGATGCACTGAGGCCAACGCATAATGTAGAGAAACCTAAGCCTGAACCCCATGCCGATGGTGTGGTTGGTTCTGTGAAATCTCCCCCTGTAGAGTCTTTGGCTAGACAACTCCATGAGTTGTCTGTCAAAAATTCTATGAGGGAGGCAGCAAAGGCTGCCCCCTCACCATAGAATGCAAATGTTTTTGCACAATCCTCTCAAAGGGGCAATCACCAGCCCGGTGGGAAAAAGAAGAAAGGAAAGAAAGGTGAGGGAAACTAAAATAAGAAAAAACCCACAAATAATGCTGATGGGGGGGAAAAAGAAAGAAGAAGGTGAAATTCCCTTGTAAGTTGTGCCAAGAGGATCACCTGACCCATCAATGTCCCCTTATTGACCAAGCTTAGAAGCTGCTAAAAGGCCAACAACCAGCTGTCCTGAAGGATCCTTTTCCCCAAGGACATAATTCTGCTTCAACTTCAAATGTAGCAAGGGGCACCCCAAATGATCCCGACCCAAATTATATCAACATGGTTCAATCCTAGACTTTACTCCAGACTAGGAATAAGAACTATGAGACAGAGGCTTCGAAGAAGGGTAAGTCTATAGTTGAAACTTCTAAATGTTTCACGATTGAAAAACCTGCCGAACCTATGCCCAAGATACTGAAAGGTGTCTTTATGAAAACCTTGCATAATCCCAATGTTAGGGCTGCAGCCAACTACTCTATAGTTGAATATTTATCCCAAACCCCTTGTGTAATGTTGGCTTTAGAGGTGTTACAGAGTTGTTCCTCCCAACGAGGTGCACTCTTAGTAGCCTTAGGTAGCATGGATTCATCGAGCCTCATGGGAAAGTTTAATTTGTCTGATGTCAAAATTCACCTACCTTATCATGTGGCCTTATCGATAGATGTCATCCATGGCGGAAAAACCATTGGAAGGGCAGTTGTCGATGAGGGTGCTTCCACATGTGTCATGTCCTTGTCTTGCTGGAAATCTCTTTCATATCTAGAGCTAGTTCCATCGAACACCCTACTTACTGCTTTCGACGGAAGGTCATTTCGTCCACATGGTATCCTACCGGCTTTCAAAATAAAGTTGGCAGGGAAGGCAGTGTTTGTTGAGGTAGAGGTGATTGATGTACCTTTGGATTATAACCTGATCCTGGGGAGAAGTTGGACTTATTCCATGTTCGCTATTGCATCGACTATACTTCGTGTAGTAGTGTTTCCGCACAAAGGGAAGTTGGTTACTGTAGACCAACTCAGTTTTACTCGAAAAGGCCGAATGGAAACTAACGAGTCCACTGTTCCATTGGTTGATCAAGTTAAACCTGCTTCAGAGAGGTTAGGGGTTGGAATGTATGCATCATTGATGGGAACATTCGATTTTCTAGCTCTAATTAATTATTTAGGTTCTACTAGTGTAGGGAAGTCTATAGCAACGGTTGTTGATGGAACAAAAAAACAATATCATGAAATGACAATTGAATACTTATCTTTATTTGTTTCGTGGGTAGATTCCTTCTTGAGCCTTCAGCTTCATCATCTTCTTCATTCATAATAGCATTGTTTCTTATCCAAATGCTAAGATGGATAAGAGGTTCTTTAAGAGTTGAGTTCTTCGTATTCCTCATCACTTGAGGGATCTTCTTTGGATGGTGAGAGCTTGATCTTTAGTTGCTCCCATCTTCTCTTCTCTTATTATAAGTCGAGCTTCTTCTTCTTCCCAGAGTCTGCTGAAAGTAATCACTTCCTTCTGGCACACATTCCTTGAATGAATGAATTCTATGATCCTAGGAGTCCATTCAAGGTTGCTATCACCACTTCTGCATTATTCAATTCTTCTTTTACCGCTTCAATTTGTTCTTTGATTTGAGAGACCCTTCGTAAAGTATGACTGTATGGTCTCTGCATTCTGGATCTTCACATTCTTCAACTGTTTTCTCAAAGTCATATTCTGATTTATGTTCTTCCATTCAAATAGCTTGGTCAAGGAATCAAACATATCTTTTAGTGTCTTTAGGGAAGACAGTTGTGGTACAATTTGATCCGTGACTGAATCAGCAATGATCTTCTTAGCCTTGACCAAGTTCTTCTTGTGTAAGGCTTTTAGCCTTATCTCCCTTTGAAACTGGAACCTCTCTACTTATGTAGGTGTCCAATTCATTTTCTTCAGAGAGATCAAATAACTCGATGCTTGGAAGCGGTCAACTTCACCAAGATTATCATCAAGCTGATGTGATAGATCACTTTGAAATGAGAACCTTAAACGAAAATGGCAAAAGATTAAATCTTACCGATTGATCTAGGGTTTGTCAGAGAAACCCTAATTGTCAAAACTTGGAATATTTCAGATCTGATTGGATAGAAAGATAGACCTCTTCAAGGTGAGCTGTCCAATGTACTCTTTTTTCTGAAAACAGTGGAGGGAAGCTCTTGAAACAGGAAGCCCTAGTTTACCAATTTCTTCTGCAGAAATGTCTGATACTGTTTCTGTGATATCTCTGAAATTAATACTCCTCTGTCTCTGAAACTTAGTACTGAGGTATCCTCACTTGTCCCTGTTCCAACACCACAGGGATCATCAGAATTGGTTTCAACAATTGGGACTTATGATCATTTTCCCAAGGTGACCTGTTTCAAGACTGTTCAACATAGAGAAGTTGTATGGACTGCCACATGTAACAGTTTCCTCTTCTAGGTCTGAAACTCGGACCACAAAAAGTATAGTCCGTGCCCTTTTTGGAACATCTTCAAAAATTTCATTGGACCTTTGTATCCCGAGATATAGCAATTCTCTTCAGGTGTCCTATTTAGGGATGAATCTTGGAAGAGGCTGGAACCCTAACTTGGAGGGATCATATCTCCTAAGATATAGAGAATATAAGGCTGAATTTTGGAAACAATGTAAATCATGATTTTTTCTTTGGCCTGTGAAAATTTTAGCTCCTGATCCTTCTCGAATCCCGAGATATAGCGAATGTACCAAAACTTATCAGTTTTAGTATTTAGGGTTTTTCCAGCTCGGGGTCAAACTAGGGTTTGTCTCTCCCGGAGTTTGACCCAACCAAAAATCATGACCCAGGTCTCTAAAATTTGATTTTGATGAGGAGATAAATCCTATGCTGGGCTCACTCAAAAATTCCTCTTTTGTAAGAAGCCCTAATTTCCCGCACCAAAAACTGAAAATGCTCAGAATCGAATTCCGCTTCGACAGAAAGATGCACCCTTCAATGGAGACTCAGCCTAGCATACTTTTGTTGATGGATTGTGGAGAGAGACCCAAAAATTAAGAAGCCCTAGCTTCTGTAGCCGCATAATGTCTTCTTCTCAGGTTAGCTCCAATACCATGTTAGATTTTTATCATTCAAGCTAGCATTATGATCTTAGGATCATATATGAGAGAATAACATGCACTTCAATAAAACACAAGAGACAATGAACACAAATATTTTCCCCGGGGAAACCATAAAGGAGAAAACCCCGCAACTCCCTCTGAGATAGAATCAACACCAAAAGTAAAACCCCAAAACAATAAGATGGTCTCCTGACAATAGTAGTCTCTCTCTAGTCACAACAACTTCTCTATCACTCATGTGCCCCAATGAGTGAGTGTGTGTTTGAGAAATAGAGAGGCTCACTATCTATTTATATTCTTTCATTCACTTAACGTCCTCTCCAACATCTCATCCTCACTTAACAATTACTTACTAGAGCCGACATCTCTAGGAGACTCTAATAACCCTAGTGCCCCACAACTTGTGGGGACTTTGCCCCTCCGACCAACAAGGAGGGTTATCCTTAACATAACGGTGGGGACTATTGCCCCGACTTACAATAACTCACCTAGGGTCGACTTCTCTAGGATAGTCTAATAACCCTGGGGCCCCACAACTGCGGGGACTTTAACCCTTGATCAATAGGAGGGTTACCCACAATGACTTGACATGACTTGTTTACATTATAGAAACTCTCGATCGAAACATCGGGGCATGACATGACTCAATTACATTATAAACACTTCCCGGAATAAACATCTGGGTACAATACATAAGATATACAAGTGAATACATTTCGAAGTTACAATTACATCAAAACGAATAAGCAGAGACTGTCCTAAATGATGGCCATAGTGGAGCGTGTGGTGGTCTTTTATCTGGGTTAGCAATGGCCCAGAAGATCTTACGTGCCGGTTATTTCTGGCCCACGATCTTTAAAGATTGTGGGGAAGCCGTGAAGCACTGTCATCCTTGTCAGCTTTACACTAGAAAGATGCAGTCGCATCATGCTCTATTATTTCTCGTCATCTCAGTGGGCCCCTTCATGAAGTGGGGGATAGATTACGTGACATGCAACCCAGTCTCGGATGGGGGGCAAAAACATATCATTGTCGCTGTAGATTATTTCATGAAATGGGCAGAGGCAATGCCCACCTATAAAGCTGACGGGGAAACTGCAGCTTTTTTCATTTTCAACCAAATTATCGCACAGTTCGGTATTCCTAAAGAGATTGTCATTGAACATGGCAGTCACTTCCAAAATAGTATGATGATTGAATTGACCACCATGCTAGGGTTTAAACAAGAGCATTCATCTTCTTTCTACCCTCAAGCAAATGGTCAAGTCGAGGCTGTAAATAAAACCTTGAAGACTATTCTCAAGCGCACTATTAATGCAGCCCGATCCAATTGGCACATCATGCTGTATCCTGCACTTTCGACTTATCGGACAAATGTGAAAACTGCAACAGGGCTCTCTCCTTTCCAACTTGTTCACTGGGTGGAAGCAGTAACCCTAGTTCAATGCGAAATCCTGTCCTTAAAGATTGTTATATTCATGTGTTATATATGTGTGTGTGTGTGTGTGAATATCTGTCCATATAGATAGGTTGAATTTCTAATCCTCAGATCCAGTCATAAATGTATAATATACAAAAAAAATGGATCAAAATCCATACAATGCTTCTAGGTCTAAGCTTGACCACCCTGGTCATCATGTCCACCCTGGTCATCTGGACCACCCTGGTCCCCCTGATCACCTTGCTCTCGAGCTTCTTCAGCTTCCTCAGCTGCAACAGCCTCAACGACGTCGATGTACACAAGCACTGCTCTAGTTACCCGCCTCATAAGGCGTATCCAGATAGGTGGTATACCAACCACTAGCTCCTGCATAACGGTAGGGATATGCTCAATACACAAATTAGGTACTCTTTGGGTAAGCCTGGCCAACTTCCCCTCAAGAATCCTAATCAAGCCATGATCTTCTCCTACCACAGGACGCACATACATACATGGATGCGTAGCAGGGCGGACTGGTCCAATATCTGCATTTTAACATTTTATAGTATTACAAACTCTTATACATATGTATATATCTTTATGAGTAAAATTCATAAAAATTTAAAAACTTGAAAACAAAAATACTTGACGCTCGCCATGCTCCTCCAGGAGGGAGGACAAGGTCGGTGTCACCTCGGAAATCTATCCCAGCATATGGAAACTACTCCAGTGCTGGTAGCTGTCACTCCCACCATAAGTAGAAGTCATCGTCGTATATGCTCTGAACCAATCCACCGCATCCCTGGCGGAGGAAGATTCCCCCCCACCTACTTAGTCTAGGATGACGGGTAGAACGAACTGGTAGTGGTACTACAAGACTCAAACCGAGCACCCTCTCAAAGAAAAAAGGCCACCAATATGCTAGAATAACCGAAGTTTTCAGTCGGCCTCTTTTACAGTCAAAGATTTGTTTCCTCATTATTGGGATTACTCCCGAACACCAGTCATATAGGGCTCCCTGTAGACATTCCATTGCAAGTCTCATTTGGTTTTGAGTTGCAAGGTGAAGTGATGATGACCCTGCAACCCTCACTATATTGCTTGCCAACACCTATAATGACAAGCTGGGAATATGAAAAATAGGGATGCAACTACCCCTCTTTTGAGTATCGGGTGCACAATATGTATCAATGTAGTTCTGCACACTTAGAAGGTCACCGCCTCTACCGGTACCTTCCAAGTTAACCGGAGCTCCTCATCATGACAAACCAGAGATAAAGTAGATTTATTCCAAGTTAATCTCTAGAAACTCACCTTGTAGGTCAAACATACCAAGATCATGATCCCAGTAGTTTATCATAAACTCTAGTAGGCAGACATTGGATCGCATAGGTGAGGTACAAAAGAATTTGAGAAACCCACTTTGCCGCAAAGCATTTATCATGGGGGCACTTCGAAGAGCATATTGGTCCATGTCTTCATGCTCCCTCTCCCTCCACTCCAACACCATGTTTCAATCTGGTAACAAGCCAATAATCAAGCATTAAATTCATATAAAAAAGTTTGATTTTGGCCCTACATAGCCTTTTCATATCTCGCGTAGCATACGCGACTATCCTTCAGACATGTCGCATATTGTACATGACTTTCCTTCGAGCAACCCGCGTATAAAACGCGTGTACGCAACTGTTTATATACCATACCTGCCTACAAAGCATAGCTGCTTTGAGAACGGTTGAAAACATCAAATTTTTGCCAAAAGTTAAAATTTGCTTAGATCAAATGAAAGAGCATGGAGAATAGATTTACCTAGCACTTGTGGTTTTGAGAATTGTCCACAACGAGCAATTGAAGGCAGACGTAAAATTTGTCTATATTGGGTAAAAATGTCAAATGGTGAGTTTTGATTTCTATTTTGAACTATTTATAGAAATATTATTTCAAAAGTGGGTTTTAACCTATAGTTCTTATTTTTAAAAAAAAATCAAACTAATACCATGTCTTTTTTCTTCAATGTAACAGGTCTAAGGTCACTTGAAGTTGTTTTTCGCTCATATAGGATAGGATTTTGGTCATTCATATGCATTTTTGCATTTATACCTAATATGTATTAACCCTAGAAATACTACTTTGACCACGAACTATGGTATTTTAACCATTAGTACCTTGTCTATGCCATTGTTCTTTGATGGATATGGCTTTCCTCACATGAGTACCCTAGATTAGAACACATTTATTGTCTTTTGGTACTGATGCTGCATTCGTCATAGGTTCAGGGGAGTCTCCTTAGCTATTTTTCACGCCAAATTGAGCCTAATTTTGGTCTCTTTTTACAAGCTATCCTCTTTAAAGACTCCCCGCCCTTATGGAGTTTCTTTAGGTCCAGGTCTAACTCCTGAAAATAGACTTGACTACTGAGTAAACTTGTCCATTCAGGCTCATTAAGAATATGTGAATGGGCATCCACATTGGTGGTAGGTTATCTCTTTCTCGGACCATGTAGAATAATACAAGAAAGGATCACTCTCTTTTCTATGGAATTAAGAATAGTATTCTCAGGCATAGGTTTATCACTTTTCCGGACATGAGGGACTAAAATTACGGAAAATGAACACCCGGTATGAGCTTAGTTTTCTCTTTTTCATGCTCTGGACCTAAACATGAAAAAGATTTCGAGTGTACTTTATGTCTTTGTCATGCTCGTTAAACAACAAGAACAAAACATCGAGTTTACTGTTGTAAGCCCCATTCCTCGTACTCAAATGGATCTTTCCGAGTGATCTTGTTTTCCTTCACACTCGTAAAAATCAAGCTATATGCTGCTCTCGAAGGAGCGTTGGGTAGGTGGTAATTAACCTTTTTTGGACCTCCCTGACTAAGTACGAAAAAGATTCACCTTTTCTTCTACGGAAGTTAAGAGAGTTATTTTGTGGTATGTTTTATACTTTTTTGGCCTCAGGAGACTAAATTAGATGAAAAGGGACCCCCCTGGAGTCTTATTCTAAGTTTTCAGACTCTCTAAACATGAAAACACCAAGTGAGCATGTACTAGTTTAGGCTCATAAAATCAATGAATCAGTAACATTATCAAGCATTATTCCCTCTTCTCTTCAAGCTTGTCAAAAATGAAGAGAGGCTTGAGTTGACTTTCCTGGACTCGTTAAAATTTAACAGGAAAGATAAGGAAGAAGTTTTCTTTTAATTCTCAGTCGGTGGAAGCATGTCATCCTTGAACATAGAACTCTCTGTACTTTTCGGTACTCATGTCTCAGTGTTCACTTTCAGTTAAGCTATCACTTCGAGTTTCTTACTCCTCCACTTGTCTGTTATATCTGGGGAATCTGATCATGTCTCCTACATGACAGATAAGTCTAGTTGTATTATCTGCAAAGTTAAAAGCTGCATTGGGTCATCTTTGTGTCGTGCTCACTGTTCAAGGATTTATCCCTGCATCTGATTTTTATCATGATCCCATCATTGTCCTATCTGATATTACTTGTGTCTCCCTTCCTTTATCCAGTTCCTAGTCACTCTTGTGATCTGTTGGAGGATCTATTGCCTTCCTTATCACAGTCTGGTTTCTCATCAGCACTTCCTGATGACAAAGACCTAGAGTTTTTGACGATAGTACCTTAGGATTAACTTTCATTATTGGTGAATTCCTTTGCTTTAGTTGTCAATTATCACCTATTGGTTGAGAATCTATTGAATCCTATCCATGTTTGACTTTGACACATCTATTCACATGGCCTGGATTGTACTGGTTCTTTTGGATCTTTGATGAATACCTTAGGTTCATAACCTAAGTTGCGCAAGATTATGTTGTGTTCACTTACACAGTTTCCAAATCTTTGAAGACTCATCATTATTGTATATTCTGGCTTCGATCCACCTTTGTAATATACGTGGTCTTGAACCTGTATCATATGATGTACTTAAATATTGTAAAGGAGCTAGTGTTCCAGTATTGAACATGGCATCCTCAGATATGATTTTGTATATGGCATTACTATGTATTTGTTTTAGGTACTTCCTCTGCTCCATTGGAACTCTGAGTTCTCCAAGATAATGATTATAATGTATTTCGGCCATCGCTTCCCTCTAACCTCACACATTAGGGGGCATTTGTTATCAACCCAAATGGCACTTCTCCGTCTGAGTGCCGGCATTCTTTATTTTGGTACACAAAAGGACAATTTAGGTTTGAAGTTTTCCAAAACATTATAAATGGGCATTGCAACTCGCGTACCGTACGCAAGTATTTGCAATGCAACCTGCGTACACTGGCATACGCGGGTTTCCTTCGAGCAACTCGCATGTCATACGTGGGTTGCCTATATCAATAGTCACGTACATCTTAGTTTGACTTCAAAAAATATAAAACGTGATTAGATGAGATTAGTTGGGCCTTAATCCATAACTATCCCAACTGTTTCAAGCACCCCAACCTTCGAAACCACTCTATTTCCCAAATTATATATCATAGGCCTTGGGGTGGGGACTAATAAATCAATTTTGGAGAGCAAATTTATGCTGGTGGTATATCTTCATAAATCTTAGAGCAACAAAACTCAAAGTCCTTTGGTTGCAGAGGAGTCCTTGTCTCAGAAGCTGGGTTGTACTCTTATCTCATTCACCGATTGTTAATAAAGAGAATTCTTCTTCCAATCTTGTGTTGAGTCTATTTCATGTATTTTGGTTAATGAATATATTTGATTAAATGTTTGATATACTGTTAATCTAACATTTTATATATATATGCATGAGATATTACTTGAAGGATTTGCTATTTGTAGGTGAAAGAGGTGCATCCCTGGAAGCTTTAGAGAGAAGAGGAGCGGGAGAAGATCAAGCTTGGATCAACCGTCTGGAATCGGGTAATTCAAGACTTTCTTCCTATTACCTTTCCATTCTTTAGTAAAGTTGATTGTATGCAAGTTAGTAGTAAGTTGGTAACCCCAGACCCTAGGTTACAAGGGTGCTTTATCCTGAACAACACGGTTGGTAATAAGATCAAATCCAAAGGAAGAGGCCATTGGAAAAATTGAACTCTTCTCCCTAGCCATCCATTTACTATCATCAAACCCCAAGGAGTAAATCGAACCTTAATAATGAACCAACACTTTGTAAGCCTTTTTGTTATTCATACATCCAACTACTTAAGCTAATAAGGGTTTAATATTGATTGCATATTTTATCTTATTGGATTTGTTGGTTTTCCATCCTTGTGAATGAGTTTGATCTCCTAGATTATGCCCATGCATGCTCACTATGGTTAACCTTAAATTTAAACATTAAGAATCTCCTAATAGACCTCATAGTTTTTCTTACAAACTTTGCATTTGAAATTGAGAATTTGTCTAAGATTTATAAGTTTATTGTTGATCATGACTTGTTGCTCATACATTCTATTGAGGTCAAATCGTTGCTAAAGGTAAGTGTTTTACTGTTTTGATTAGCTCTCACAAGATATCCTTCATATAACATTAAAACACTATCTTATTGGCATTAATAAATATCGCATTGCAAGTCGAGCATTGGTTTTTTTGTCACTGCTTACAATATCATATTGGTACTCTTTGTAATCACTATTTTCTTCATAAGATCTCCTACACAGTCCTATAATCATAATATTTTAAGTTGTAGGTTTGGTTCATTATGCCTCTGCCATACTTAGGTTACAAGCACTATAATATTTGAACTAGTATAATAGTGTAACTTTGTTTTGAAGGTACCTTATTTCGATCCAACCTCAAGTAGAATTACATTGATTCACTCATACCTTGTTCTGATCTCTAATGATGCAATTACCATACCTGTGCAACCGATAATCATATTCGAATTTGAAAGAATACAATAGTGCTCATTGTGCACTACTATTGTTTGATAAAATTTAGTACCATCATACTTATTATCATAACACCTTTTCAACCTTGATCTACTTTGTAATCATTGGCATCAAATTGACATCATTGTTTTCACTATTGGGATCTCTGTGAAACGGTAAAAGTATGTTTCTTATGGTAAAACCCAATCTAAATAAATAAATAATCCACGTATGGATAGTAAAATATATTTGATAAGATAAGTGATGATATTACATTTACAATGGTGGGTCTTATATAAGTCCATCGTGCCCTTACTAAGAGGCATGACTCTTGAATTAATTAATTAATGAATTATTAGCATTAATATTAATGATATTGATTTATTTATATTATTATAATGTTATATTTATATATTTTATATAACATTGCCTTCCCCTTAGAGAACCTTTGTCATCCAAGCTTAAAGAAGACAAGGCTTACGTCTGATTTTGTTCTTGAACCATAATCTCTAGATTCTTTCTTTTAGTATTTGGGACACTTGATGAAATGAAATGATACGAGTTACGGATTCCAAAGAAGAAATGTTGCATCGTCGTTGATGCGGTCCATCTGAGATCTATCTTCATCAGGACTATTTGATGGTTTTGAGGGGTGGTTCTTCCCGTTGTTGCTTAGTATGTTGATTTGATGTTCTTGTTTGTTTGAGAACATAAATCTTATGTGTATGTTCATTTTGACCCTTGTCGTTGGTCAAAATGACGTTTATAATTGGTGTGTCGATAAGGAGTTTTTATTGTTTGTTTTTTTGCTGGATTAACTTCCTTTTGAACTGTGACATACACTGAATTTGTGTTTAAATCTTCTTCCTCAACTTGAATTTGTTTTTTAGAAAGTTTAGATGCTTCCTTTTGGATTTGTGTTACTTTGTTTTCCTCTAGATTGTTATTACTCTGAATCTTCTCAAACCTATGTTCATGATACTTTTTGTCCTCTCTTAACTTCTCGATTTGTTCCTCTAGTTCGTGATTAAGATTTCTTAGTCACTCGTTTTGTTCCTCTTTTTATAATATTCTTCCTTCGAGATATTCATTGGAAGGTTTTGTCTTTTGACTATGTTTCAACTTCTTGATTTTCATAAGTAATGTTTTGTTTTGCATTCTTAGTCAAAAGAGTTCTTCGGTATTGCTTGATAAATTGTCATTGATTTTCTTAATCTCCAGCTGGTGTGTCTTTTTATTGCCGTTATAATTTTGTTTGAGTTCTTTCATATTTTGTTGATCCCGACATATTTCTGATTCTTAACTAACTATATTTCTCTGGCTTTGCGTCAACTCATTATCTTTGTCCATGATGATCTTGTTTAAATTTTTTATTTCTTCTAATTCGTTAGTGCTTCTATAAGGTTTTTCTTCATCGATTTTATATCTTCTGATTTTGTCTTCAAGGTCTTGATTGAGATTTTTTAAATGTGATATTTTTTTATCTTTATCTGACAACATTTGCTTGAATTCTTCATTATCTTTTTTTTACCAATGGTGTTTCTGCTCCCATATTTCGCTTACGATTTCCTTCCTTGCAACCTCAGATTGTAGAGGATGATAGTTTGCTTTATAATGCTCTAACTCGCTTAGTACTACTTGTAATCGTAATTGTAGTTTTGTTTTGTAATCGCCATAATAACGACTTCTATCCTTCGTAGAATTCCTCAACAATACTTGTGCACAAAGATGTAAGAACCCTGACGTGTGGTCCTTAAATCTTCCTTGACTTGACTTATTCGACGATAAATAATCCCTGACTTTTTTTCTTTGATAATAGCAAACACAGGCTGCAAGAATACAATGTAATAATTTAATCTTCCTGTTATCACTCCAGGAAACTCCTTTAGGTTGTAGCTCGAGGATGCCTAGTAACTTAAACTGTTTTTAGGGTTTTTCTGAATTGGATCAAGCTGGATAACCTATATAACCTCTCACTCTCAAGACATGCATGAAGCTCACTCAATCACAAGGCTTTTAGTTACAACTTGTTCAGTAGTTTGACAAAAAGGTGCAGGGATGGAGAACTCACCAGGCTGGCAGACTTACACACATAACACATGCATATAAATGGATAAATCCTGCTGAGGATGGTGTTTATAAATCAAATAGCACTAAATAACCAATAGGATGACAGTTATCGGCCCTTTAATAAATTTGAAAATTACCCAAATGCACATTCAGGAAATAAACACAGTAAAGAAAGAGATGGCTGAACAAATCACAACAAAAGAGCTTATACTTAGAGTAAACCAGATGAGACGCTTGATAATGGAACAGGCTCATAAATCCCCGAATTAGAACCCTTATTATTAAATTAATCGTGGGCTTTATAGCCTTTTACAAAAATTACAGATCCCAAAAATCCGATCTATTTTACACAAAAAAAATTGGAAGTAATAGTTTTTGCAGATTAGGGCTTCAAACCCTCGCTGATTGTTTGTTTATTTACTGTGAAGATCTAGTTCACTGAGCGGTATTTTAATGACTGAAGTAGTAGCTGATAACCACCATTGCTGGTTCGTTGTGTAATTACCACCAACAGCCAGTGTATAAACATTTAGTTGAAGTGATTTTTTAATCTGCTGGATTTTCCTTTATCTTGTCGCCACGGTCGCTGATCGGACACTTTGTCTTCTATTTCATCAATGCCTGAAGTCTGTATGCTTGCCCCAGTTTTGGTGCTCCCAGTCCCAATGTTTTCGCAATTTCTCGCCTTACCGCCCTGTCGTCGATCGGAGGCTTTTCTTTTGGCTCATCGGCGCTCTGAATTGATACTATACTGCTCTCCATCATTGGCTCGTCGGTGATCGGGAGCTGTGACGGCTAATGCATTGAAACCTCTTTTCATGGACGCTGCCGCAGTTTTAGAGGTGAAACTAACTAAATTCATCGCTGTCGGGAGTTGATTGGCGATGTTTGAATCGGAGCTTTAGCCTCCTGTGCCATCGACACTGCGGAGGAGCTTAGTTGCAAAATTCGCCGATCTGTAGTCCTTCGGTTTCCCATCGTTGCAGCTCCTCATTTAACTATCTTGCCGCCGGTTGGTCTTTAGCCTTTCCGACGTTGCGGCTCCGCAGTGAACTATTTCGTCATCGGTTAGTCTTTAGCGTCTTCTACGCCAAAGTTTCCATCTACTCGCAGAACCTGCAGTCTATATATCTTCGGCCCTTACGGCTCCTTAGAGGACAAATTCGCCGATGGTTAGTCTTTAGACCCTCCGATCGTCGATATGTTCATATATTTTTGCTCTATTAGAATGTTTCTTGTCATCGATTGGAAGCCGTAGTCAATTTGCTTCCCGCCATTGCGGCTCCTTAGGGAAAAAGCTCACCGATCGTTAGTCCTTTAAAGTTTTGACGCCGATACTGCAAAAACCTTTAGCTCTATCTCGCTGATCTGTAGTCTTTAAAACTTTCGATTGTTGTTTAAAAACGCTTCGATGGTGTAAAAAAGTTACAAAAATACGCCTATCTGCCGAAGGGGTCTTCCACCTGCTATTTATCTTCCATCTTTCGGTGGCTAATGAGATGTTCTGATCCTCGCCTAAGCCACCAAAGCCACAACTTTGTGAAATTTGCATAAAAAATAGAGGTCTTCAAAACTGTTAGTGATCTTCATATCCTTTAATGCATCATTTAAATTCTTCATACTATCCAAAATAAATCTATTTTATTTTGGGAGATAACATCTGGCTCCTACTCGGGGATGGGAACCTCCCTGTGAGGTCCCAAGAACCCCAGACCAAGATGCCTTTCCTAAAAAATTAAAGCTATCTTCTAGTGTTCTATTGGGCATGGAGTCATTTGTCTTTTATAACTGATCCCCTGAAATCTTCCTATAGCCCGCTTTGCTTATTCACGAAAACAACAGAAAATGACCTAGCTGCTTATATTAAGAGCTTATTTTCCTATCTACTCCTACTCCTAATTCTAATCAGTGGATCCTTCTTATCATGTGACATCATGCTTCCAATGAAGCCAGATCAGAAGCTGATCCACTGAACTTATCCTTGACCTTGACCCCAAAAATCAATGAAACCCTAGCATGCAGCCATGTAGTTTTAAAGGGTGACAAAAACAACTATCATCTGAGAAAAATATTTTGATATTTACGCTGCTTATAAGTTCCAGATAGTCAGCAACAGGGTCATAAAAACCAACAAGAAATACCTTTTTATGTTGCTTTTCCAACTTAATGAAATGCTGCTGCTGGCTGCTCTCAGTGATCACTATGTTAACTGTAGATTTCTCGACCTCTGACTGAGGAGGATGAGTTATGCCCTGCTGTTCTGGGATTTTCAGATCATCATTTTCCTCTTCATATTTGTTGCATTCTTCCTTTGTTTGATAAGAATGCGAGCTCAACAGCTGATATGAATCTCTGTGCTCCCCTTCACCTAGTTCCTTGTCATGATTTGAAGCAACATGTTCATAAGGAGAAGGAAGATCTTCCTGATGTTCTAGTTGGAGATTAGATAGTCCCTGGAAATATTGCTCCTCTTGGTTACTACAAATTTCCTTGATTTGCAAATCTGGAAACTGTGAGCTAGCCTGACTGATTTCAATGATCGTTTGGCCAGCAGAAAGCTGATCATTTCCATGTGTAGTTAAAGAAAACAATCCCTTAGATTCACCACAATTAGATTTAATGATGGTAGGAAAACCTTCAACTCCTTTATAATTCATTTCTAGTTTATGTTTATGGGAAAGTACCTCATTGTGAAGATCATAAGAGAGATGAGGTAGCTCTTGAGGGAGATATTCTTCTCTATTTACCCTTTCATCCTGACAATGCAACTTATATTCTTCACAACAATTATCGAATGCAAACTCCTCTGAATAGTACCTTTTACAATGCTCAGTGAATGCTCGGTGAAAATCTTTCAATGATGAAATGCTGGAAGGAGGTAAAGAAAAATACCACTGACGTGCATCACCATATAATGAATACATGAACATCTTCATGCTACTGATCTAAGATATCCATGCATTCATGAAACCTGAGGAGGTATTCTGCAGGATTGTCTTCCTCCTCCTCCTTGAAGACAGGTAAAAAATCTCCCCATTCGAACATATCAAGCACTGGATGTGGGAAACCAAGAACAGAAGAGAAGTCAAGAGGTGCAAACCTGCGAAAGAGTAGCAAATGCTTTTGACATCTTGATATTGTGGAGTCGCCACGGAATTCGTCTTTCATGGATCTAAAAATTCCTGGGGATTAAGAGTTTCAGCAAAAGAAATAAAAACAGAAATACTTCTTGAAATACCCGATGCAACGTTCTGTGCAACATTGTTGGTCTATCTTAGTAAAGCCCTAACTTTCCTCAAGATTTCTTCTAGATCTGAAACGGGTGTTGCTGGTGGCCCCTTTGGGTTTTCTCTGGTACTTAGTCTTCTTGAAGCCAACTTTTATCAATGGAGTCTCCAGTTAGATGATTACAACCATAATAATTTCCAAGCCTTGTCTATCATCAAAGCATGGATCTATGTCATCTCCCAGGGAAGATGAGCTTCAATCTCCTCTCCCTGGCAACATCGCCACTTTGTTATCACTCCAGGAAACTCCTCTAGGTTGTAACTCGAGGATGCCTGGTAACTTAAACTGTTTTTAGGGTTTTTCTGAATTGGATCAAGCTGGATAACCTATATAACCTCTCACTCTCAAGACATGCATGAAGCTCACTCAATCACAAGGCTTTTAGTTACAACTTGTTCAATAGTTTGACAAAAAGGTGCAGGGATGGAGAACTCACCAGGCTGGCAGACTTACACACATAACACAAGCATATAAATTGCTAAATCCTGTGGAGGATGGTGTTTATAAATCAAATATCACTAAATAACCAATAGGATGACAGCTATCAGCCCTTTAATAAATTTGAAAATTACCTAAATGCACATTCAGGCAATAAACACAGTAAAGAAAGAGATGGCTGAACAAATCACAACAAAAGATCTTATACTTAGACTAAACCAGGTGAGACGCTTGATAATGGAACAGGCTCATAAATCCCTGGAGTCGAACCCTTATTATTAAATTAATAGAGGGGTTTATAGCATTTTACAAAACTTACAGATGCTTAAAATTCGATCTGTTTTACACAAAAATAATTGGAAGTTATAGTTTTTCCAGATTAGGACTTCAAACCCTTGCTGACTGTTTGTTTATTTACTGTGAAGATCTAGTTCACTGAGCAGTCTTTTAATGACTGAAGTAGTGGCTGATAACCACCACTGCTGGTTCGCTATGGAATTGCCGCTAACAGCCAGTGTATCGATGTTTAGCTGAAGTGATTTTTTAATATGCTGGATTTTCCTCTATCTTGTTGCCGCGGTTGCTGATCGAACACTTTGTCTTTTGTTTCATCGACGCCTGAAGTCGGCATGCTTGTTGCAGTTTCGGCACTCCCAGTCCCAATGTTTCTGCAGTTTATCGCCTTACCACCTCGTCGTTGATCGAAGGCTTTTCTTTTGGCTCATCAATGATTTGAATCTATACTATACCACTCTCCATCATTGGCTCATCGATGATCAGGAGCTGTGACAACTAATGCATCAGAACCTCTTTTCATGGACGCTACTGCAGTTTCAGAGGTGAAACTAACTAAATTCATCGTTGCTGGGGGTTGATTGACGATGTTTGAATGGGAGCTTTAGCCTCCTATGCTGCCGACACTGCGAAGGAGCTTAGTTGTAAACTTCGTCGATCTGTAGTCCTTCGGTTTCCCGCCGTTGTGGCTCCTCATTTAACTATCTTGCTGCTGGTTAGTCTTTAGCCTTTCCGGCGTTGCGGCTCCGCAGTGAACTATTTCACCGTCAATTAGTCTTTAGCATCTCCGACGTCGAAGTTTCCATCTGCTCACGGAACCTGCAGTCTGTATATCTTCCGCCCCTACGGCTCCTTAGAGGACTAATTCACCGACGGTTAGTCTTTAGACCCTCCGATTGCCAATGTGTTCATCTATTGTCGCACTATCGAAATGTTTCTTGTCATCGATCGAAAGCCGTAGTCAGTTTGCTTCTCGACGTTGCGGCTCCCTAGGGAACTAGATCGTCGATCGTTAGTCCTTTAAAGTTTCGACGCTGACACTACGGAAACCTTTAGCTTTATCTCATCGATCTGTAGTCATTAAAACTTCTGATTGCTGTTTAAAAATGCTCCGATGGTGTAAAAAAGTTACAGCAATACGCCTATCTACCAAAGGGGTCTTCCACCTCCTATTTATCTTCCATCTTTCGGTGGCTAATGAGATGTTCTGATCCTCACCCAAGCCACCGAAGCCACAACTTTGTGAAATTTGCATAAAAAATAGAGGTCTTCAAAACTGTTAGTGATCTTCATATCCTTCATTGCATCATTTAAATTCTTCATACTATAAAAAATAAATCTATTTTATTTTGGGAGATAACATCTGGCTCCTACTCGGGGATGGGAACCTCCCTGTGAGGTCCCAAGAACCCCAGACCAAAATGCCTTTCTTGAAAAATTAAAGCTATCTTCTAGTGTTCAATCGGGCATGGAGTCATTTGTATTTTATAACTGATCCCTGTTAGGGTAAACATGGTACTCCCAAAGGACCGAACACCAAGAGCAACCACTTTACACAAATGAACCATAGATCAATACACCAATGTTTGTCATGTGGTTAAAACCCTCGAGAGGGAAACAGTCGATGGCCCCAGCCAAATAGCTACTTGGAGCAATTTATTATGCAAAAGAAAGAAAGTTACATGAGCTTCTCATAATCGATCAACTAAATAGAGATCATAGACCAATCGAGTGTTAAGCCATGGATCAATGGTAGGTATGATCTAAGAGAAGTTAAACCATCGGATCACTCTATGTCTAGAACATATCGTGACTGTAGGATTAGAATATTTACAAATGCATACTAATGCATACTAAATAAACACACTTTTACCTAACGGATATATTACACAAGTTGATCTTAACTAAATCCTAAGTGTCTAAATATCCCAACATCCCCCCTTAAGAACAACTTGGGATAGGATTGAAGGATTTACAAAAGTGACACTATTAGGAGAAGGAAGGAGGCATTAGAGCCTATCCCCCCTTAAGGACACATTCCTGAACTCCTAACATAGACCGAAGTTTAGAAAAATTCATTTCTGTAAGAGACTTGGTGAAGATGTCTGGAACTTGATCATCTGTAGGGAAATAGAGCATTTCAAGAACACGATCATGAACAAGATTTCTAATGAAGTGCCTATGTAGCTCAATGTGTTTGTTACGTTGATGTAGAACTGGATCTTTGGCAAGCTTGATGGCACTTTGATTGTCGCACCAAAGTGGAGTAGGCTGCTGCTGCTCGAATCCAAACTCTGAAAGGATCTGTCGAAGCCATAAAGCTTCTTGATTGGCATTAACTGCGGCTCGATATTCTGCTTCTACTGAAGAAAGAGCAAGAGCTTGTTGTTTCTTACAACCCCAAGTGACAGGTCCAGATCCCAGACTGAAAACATAACCTGCAGTAGACTTTCGATCATCAGGATTGCTGGTCCAATCTAAATCAGTGAAACCAACCAACAAAGGTTTCCCCCTGTACTGTAATGAATCCCAAATTGAATTATACCTCGAATATATCAAAGTATTCTTTTTGCTGCTTTCCAGTGACTTTCATGAGGAGTTTGCATATAATGGGAAACACGACCAACGAGAAAGGAAAGGTCAGGACGAGAATGAGTCAAGTATAAAAGACTACCAACAGGCTAACGATACAAGGTGGCATCTACTTCAGTGGAAGTACAAGTGGCAGAAAGTTTGACTTCAGACTAGAAGGGAGAAGGGGTTGGTTTACAATATTCCATGTGGAAGGGACGAAGAAGGTCACAAGCATACTTAGACTGGGAAAGAAATATTCCTTCTTTGGTTTGCAAGACTTGGAGACCAAGAAATAATGCAAATGTCCTGAGTCTTACATTTCAAAATTTTGCTTAAGACTGGATTTTACATGGGTTATAAGTTTAGGGTCACTACCAGTAAGGATAAGATCATCAACATAAAGAACAAGTATGATGAGATGGTTTCCTACTTTCTTGGTATAGACATTGGGGTCAGAATGACATCTAGAAAAACCAGTGTCAAGGAGAAAGCTATCCATTTTGGCATACCAAGCTCTAGGAGCTTGCTTAAGGCCATATAAGGATTTCTTAAGGAGACAAACAAGGCTAGAGTTATTTTGAACATATTTGGGGTCAGAATGACATCTAGAAAAACTAGTGTCAAGGAGAAAGCTATCCATTTTGGCACACCAAGCTCTAGGAGCTTGCTTAAGGACATATAAGGATTTCTTAAGGAGACAAACAAGGCTAGAGTTATTCTAAAAATATCCAGGAGGTTTTTCCATGTAAATTTCCTCCTGTAAATCACCATGTATGAAGGCAGACTTAACATCCATTTGATGGAATTCCCAGTTATGTAAGGCTGCAAGGGAAAGAACAAGGCAAATGGAGTTCATTTTTGCTACAGGGGTAAAGCTTTCATTGGAGTCAATCCCTTCAACTTGGGAAAAACCTTTGGTAATTAACCTTGCCTTAAGTCTTTCAACACTTCCATCCGATGCATACTTAATTATGTAGATCCATTTACATCTGACAAGTTTTCTTCCTTTTGGAAGAGGAACAAGATCCCAAGTATCGTTCGCCATTAAGGAATGATATTCTTCATCCATAGCTGCATCCCAATCTAGATTTCCTGAAGCTTCTGCAAAAGTTTTTGGATCATGATTCTCAGAAACTTGAGCCAAAAGAGAAGAGGCTCGCTAAAATTGAGAACGTGTTTGAAGTTGATCTCTAGGATGACCGGTAAGATCAGCAACTGCTTCACATGTTGAACGGACCCATCGAGGAGGCATTGGTGCTGGTGCAATTGGAGGAACATGAGCAGGCAGAGGTGGATTTTCATCCTCACTGTCATCATCAGAAACTAGAGTTGGAAACCTGTCAAGGAAGTTGGAATAAGAAGAAGAAGGCACAATCGTCGAATCAGGCTCGCAGGCCAAAGATGGCACACTCGCCAAGTTAGGCTCCCAGGCCAAGATATTTTCATGAAATTTAACATCTCTTCTAATTATTATATCATGAGAATGTGGCTAAAGAAGTCTATAACCTTTTACATCTTCAGAATATCCAACAAATATGCACTTTTCACTTTTAGGCTGCAATGCTTTCTGTTTTTCATCCGAAATGTGAGCCCATGCTTCACAACCAAACACACGAAAGTGACTCACATTTGGTTTAATTTTACTCCATGCTTCTTCCGGTGTTATACCTTGTAAAACTTTAGTGGGTGTGCGATTAACTATGTAATTTGCATAATTTATGGCCTCAGTCCAATATTGAAGACTTAGTCCCTTAGATTAGATCATACAATTAGCCATTTCTTTTAAAGTGTGATTCTTTTGTTCAGCTACACCATTTTGTTGTGGTGTATATGGAACAGTGTGTTATTGTTGGATTCCTTGTTCAGTGCAAAAAGTAGTGAACTTGTTGTTAACATATTCTCCTCCATTGTCATATCTTAACTTAATAATTTGATGACCAGATTGTTTTTCAACAAGGGTCTTGTAGGCCAAGAACATGTTAAATACTTCGCTCTTAAGTTTTAGGAAGTAAACCCAAGTGCGTCTGGAGTAGTCATCAATGAAAGTTAAGAAATATTTGAAACCAGAAAAGGAAGCAGATGGAAGAGGGCCACACATGTCACTATGCACAAGCTCCAAGGGAACCGAGGCGTGCCAAGAGGCACGTTTGTCAAAACTGTCCCAATGATGTTTTCCGAGTACACAACCGGAAAAAACACCATCCTTGCAAGATACCATCGAAAGACCAGTCACCATATTGTCTTTACATAGTTGTTGCAATGAGCGATAATTTAAGTGACCAAATCGCTCATGCCAAAGTTTGCTCAAGTTATCACTATGAGCAACAAAAACTAAAGGTAAAGGTGATGACCCAAAGTTGTTAAATTTGTACAACCTGGTAATATCATCAACAGTTCTAGTAGCAAGGATATTTGAGGATTTTTAAAATCCTTGATTACAACTTAGTGAGGTGTAAACGTCACAGTTTTCCCTTCACCTGAATGGGTAATTTGATAGACTTATAACAAAATGCAGGAAATTTTTGGAACACATAGTACATCATTGAAATGACCATTTTCTACTGGAACTGTTCCAGATCCTACAACACTTAGATATCTATCATCACCAACAAATATTTGTTTGGTGTTAAATTCATGCATAGTAGAAAACATGGCTTTATCCTTAGACATATGATAAGATGCTCCATAATCAATGAGCCATTCAATTGAAGTAGAAGTAGAAGATGCGATATAAGAGTAACTAGAAGCACAAAGTGCATGTCCATGAGAGTTAGATTCTGAAGACGAATCTAGGCTGATGTGGTGCTTCTTCATTGCTGCTTTCAAGGCTGCCATCTTCTTAAAACACTTAGATTCATCATGATTATCTTTCCCACAAAAATTGCAATGACGTAAAGTCTTCTTTCCTTTTTGCTTGGATCCTTTGTCATTTTTTAAAGAAGTAGCTGACTGAGAGGGTTTGGGACCCTTGTTGTTTGGCTTATTATTGCGAAAATTTTGTTTCTTGGGAGGCTTAGACTTTTCTTTCTGTAGGGACAATAAGGCTTTCCCAGATGTATCTGCATTGTTAATTATTCCAAGATGAATGAGCTTATCTTTCTCTCTAATTAAGGAATCACAAAAGGATTCAAGACTAGGCTCTTGATAGCTAGCTGCAGTTAAGGATTCTTTCATGGAATAGAATGTAGATACAAAAATAGAATATGTAGGTCAAAGTTTGGAAAGAATATGATAAATACATTGTTTGTCTTCTTTCTTAATCTTGCATTCTGCACATAAGAGTCTACAAGTTTTATACTTCGATAAATAGTATTGAATGCATGAAAAATCATTTGGATTCAAGGAAATCAACTCATTCTCTAGTTGATGACCCCGAATTTCATTGTGTTTACCAAACACAGATTCCAACTTTTCCCAAGCTTTATCAGGTTCATCAACTTTAGATATGTGGAATCGCAAATCAATAGAGATTGACATCCCAATCAATCCATGAGCTTCATCACATCTATTTGCCCATTTAATTTTCTTATCATCATCAGTGGGTTCTGTTTCTTTCCCTGAGGTTATCCTAAAAAGTCCCCTACTTCGTAGAACATCTTCCATATGATATTTCCATGAGAAACAGTTAGAACTTGTAACTATAATATCAAAATGGGAGGCCATACTGTAAACTAATGGCTGAAAGAACGAAATCTAACTATTTGGCTGCAAAGAGCTCAAACAGATATGCGGTTTAAAAAAAAACGGTACTGAAAATTGATTCTGGATGATGAAGTTATGCTTGATCAAAGAAAATGTTGAAGATGTCCCCAATAGTGACTTGGTAGATATTAACTTGACCAACTAAAAAAAAGAAGCCCCCTCTTCCCAAGATCAACCTTTGACAATCACTTTACAATAAAATTGCTTTGAAGTGAATCACTTTTGTAGAATAAATGATGTTCACTTTTACAATAATGTGACTTTTAAATAGTGCGGCAATAAATTAAAAGACTTAAGTGACTCACTTTTTATTTTATTTTATTTATGTGAGATACACTTTTACAATAAAGTAACTTGAGAATAGAAATTGCATGCACTAAAAAGTAGCTTGATAAGACTTGAACTCAAGACTTATCAATGAGTAAAGAAACTTTGGACCAAGTGAACTAAGTTTAAAAGGTACGTAAAAGTATGGAAAGAGGAAGGGGGATTTTTTTTTACTCTTCTCTCTCGTTCTCTGTGCTTGCTTTCTTTTCCTGCAAATCACACAAAAAACGAAAAACAAAAACAAAGGGTTAGATCTTGGTGTTCCATTGGGCATGGAGTCATTTGTCTTTTATAACTGATCCCCTGCAATCTCCCTATAGCCCATCCACACAAAGGGGTTCCATTGGGCATGGAGTCATTTGTCTTTTTATAACTGATCCCCTGCAATCTTCCTATAGCTCGCTTTGCTTATTCATGAAAACAACTGAAAATGACCTAGCTGCTCATATTAAGAGCTTATTTTCCTATCTACTCCTACTCATAATTCTAATCAGTAGATTCTTCTTATTGTGTGACATCATGTTTCCAATGATCTGCTGAACTTATCCTTGACCTTGGCCCCAAAAATAAATGAAACCCTAGCATGCAGCCGTGTAGTTTCGAAGGGTGACAGAAACAACTATCATATGACAAAAATATTTTGATATTTACACTGCTTATAAGTTCTAGATAGTCAGCAATAGGGTCATAAAAACCAACAAGAAATACCTTTTTATGTTGCTTTTCCAACTTAATGAAATGTTGCTGCTGGCTGCTCTCAGTGATCACTATGTTAACTGTAGATTTCTCGACCTCTGACTGAGGAGGATGAGTTATGCCCTGTTGTTCTGGGATTTTTAGATCATCATTTTCCTCTTCATATCTGTTGCATTCTTTCATTGTTTGTTAAAATGCGAGCTCAACAGCTGATTTGAATCTCTCTGCTCCCCTTCACCTAGTTCCTTGTCATGATTTGAAGCAACATGTTCATAAGGAGAAGGAATATCTTCCTGATGTTCTAGCTAGAGATTAGATAGTCCCTGGAAATCTTGCTCCTCTTGGTTACTGCAACTTTCCTTGATTTGCAAATCTGGAAACTGTGAGCTAGCTTGACTGATTTCAATGATTGTTTGGCCAGCAGAAAGATGATCATTTCCATGTGTAGTTAAAGAAAACAATCCCTTAGATTCACCACAATCAGATTTAATGATGGTAGGAAAACCTTCAACTCCTTTATAATTCATTTCTAGTTTATGTTTATGGGAAAGTACCTCATTGTGAAGATCATAAGAGAGATAAGGTAGCTCTTGAGGGAGATATTCTTCTCTATTTACTACTCCTTCTGTAGAAGTAGATGCAACATCTCTTTATAAAGCAATGTCTTAAGTAAAGCTGAAAGATGTAGAGCTCACAGGGTTAAAACAACAGAACCTGAATCTAGAAGAGGAAAAGAAGAAACTGGAGGAGAGATGTCAAAAGTTAATAAATCATAATACTAAGCTAACAAAACAGATGGTTGGTCAAATGGCCTTGCAAGGAGCCAAATATATGATTTGGGATGAAATTATTAAAGAAGTTAATAAGTTTAGACCATATTTAGATTTTACTCTAGATCAGGAGAGTGCTCTGAAAGCAGCCAAACAAAATATTTTGATAGTAAAGCAGGGATTAAATAAGAAGCCAATGGAAGTAGCTCAAAATGATATCAACTTTTTAAGTGCCTTGTCAGAATATCAAGTGAGAAGGTTTGGTATCCAAGACAAAGTTGTTATTGCCTCTTGGGCTAGAAAAGTGATTGGAAAATACAGAATGTTTGATATTGTACAGGACAAAGTTTATATTATAAGTCATAGAGTCAAAGAAGTGATTAACTTATTCACTCCATTGGTAAACGGGGGAATTCCTTTCTTCTGGGAAGAAATGAGACCATTATTTTCTAAGGAGGAATATCTGGAGAAATTTGTAAATTGCAGGTCAAACCACAGTAAGTTTCAAGATATGCATCAGGCTCTTTCTGGAAGAGTCATGTTTGATAAACTGGCTAAAGAGTTTGAGTTATTGTTTGATTTTAAAGTCACGTGTGCCAAGGTGCCTAATCTTTCATATGCAGAAAGCATGGAGCTCAGAGTTCTGGAACATGAAATGGTTGTTGCAGATTTTCCTAAGTCAAAACAGTGGAGAACAGTTCAACAATTTGGATCAAATAAATATAAATTACAACCATGAAGATATCAAGTAAGACAACACAAAGGAATTTCAGCGAAGGATAAATTTTATGATAAAATGTTATTTTAATTCCATTTAGTTAAGATTCTTGTTATCTCAGAGTTGCTTTGTAATAGAAAAGCACTTTGGCACATGTAATAAACGGTTTAAACCATTAGACAGTTAGGTTTATTGTTCAGCTCAAGGAGCAATTGTATAAGTATTCATACATTTGATGAAGAGAGGGTTGGAACCCGTGAGATTTTGGATAACTTGTGTATTCAAATATTTCTTTAATTTACAGATCCAAAAGTTGGCATTTTTTCAGAGATTCCTGTGTTATTTCATGTTGCAATCTGTACTTTCTCTCCTCATGTGAATGTTTTCCAGTTTATCTTTCCATTATGTATTCTTTCATGTATGAAATGAGTGTATAATAGTTTAGAATTCATATTTACTATGCTCTAGCTTTACTTTTCATATATTCACCAAAACCTTTCTTCTAAAGTTGATACAAAATTCATTTTTATAATGCTCTGTTCATGTTCTTCCTTTTCCACCAGACAATCAAATTTTGACTATGAATGAGTAGCTACCTTGCATCTACTAAAACTTCCAGGAATAAGTTTTGTTTATCTATATTCATATCTTGACTCCAAATCCCAATGGTCATGTGTTCTGTTTCAACCAATCTTATCAATTACAAACAATTTTGCTTATACATATCTGGCCTTGTTAATACTTTGTGAGAGATCCCTCTCAGACGAGAAAAAAGTCAGTTTTCTCTTTAAAAGTGGTTTTTGCTGTTACCTGGGAATAGCCTTTACAACCTTTGGTAATTTTCCATTGTTAACAAATTGGCACCGTTGTCGAGGAGCGAAAGTGCATATCAGCCCTAGGAAGAACGTCAAGGATTGCAGAGTTTCAAGAAAGAAATTTCCGTGGGAAAGCAAAAGTTTCCACATTCAAAAGAAGGTTGTAGATTTTCCCTAGCGACTTCACATTCATTTGAAACAGTATTAGAAAAGGTCATCCTGGCTTTCGAGAGA
This sequence comes from Pseudotsuga menziesii, assembly GCA_001517045.1. Lineage (NCBI taxonomy): Eukaryota > Viridiplantae > Streptophyta > Pinopsida > Pinales > Pinaceae > Pseudotsuga > Pseudotsuga menziesii. The sequence continues at coordinate 532,747 of LPNX010678195.1, forward strand.
GAAAATACAAGAGGTAATCCTAATACTGAAACTTTGCAAAGTGTGGAAGATGCAGAGAAATTGCTTAGAAATAAAAATAAAGAAAAAAAAATAGTTCTCAGTTTGGTGCATAATCTTCTCAATATTTTCACAGTATACAAGAATCTGAGTGGGAAACTAGTGTGGAGAGATTATTGTTAAAATCAAAATCTGAATCTGACCTAAAGAAAGTTGAGATTAACCCTAGTAGGCTAGAATCATATCTTCTTGATTCTTTGTGGCCGAACCTTCAAAATCCAGTAAAAACAGAAAAAACTATCCCTATTGTCCAAAACTTTTAGCCTCGTATTTCCCAAACTATTGAGAATCCTCTAGTTTTTCAAACTTTACCACTTACTTCAAATCCACCTAGACCAATGGTTGCGGCTAGGTTTGCTCCATTGGATTTACTTGCGGTGCTACATGACCTTCCCTTAAATTATGCCCAGAGGATTTCATTGTATGATGGAGAAGGGAATGTTACTACAAAATATCATGCTGGAAAATTTTATGACTTTATAGATTTGGAAAAGGTTGATTATGATGATGTCAAGATGAGGCTGTTTGTACGGAGCTTTTCTGGGGAATCCAAGAAGTGGTATAAATATTTACCTGCTAGGTCTATTCGAAACTTTGACGCCTTTCAAATTGCCTTCTTGGAGAGATGGGACGATAAGAAGAGTCCATTACAAGTCCTGTCTTAGTACAATAATCTTAAAAAAGGAGGTTTTGATTCAGTCCATTAGTTTTCCAGTAGGTTCATGAGAGTTTATAATTCAATACTTGCTGATATTAAGCCTTCACCTGGTGCTGCTAAACTTCATTATGCAAAAGTCTTTGATAATGAATTTGCATTATTGTTGAGGGAAAGAAAATCAACCAGACTTCATGTTATGTTTACAGATGCCTTGGAAGTAGAAGCCAAGATGATGGCATGTGGAAAGATAAAACAAAGAGTAGATGTTGATTGGAGGAAAGCTAGAGAAGAAACTATGCCCTCCACCTCTTCTGCTTCTTCATCTAATGATGTAAAATTTGAAATGATGCTGAAAACTATGGAAAAGTTGATGGATAGGATGACTATGGATACTAGGCTAGTGAATCGAGAACAGAATGAACCCCATATTAGAAACCCTAACTTTAGAAGGCTATTCCTCCTCCACTTCCACATAATAGGAAAAGAGACATGAGGAATCCAAGAAACCAAGAAGATCAACAAATAAGACCACCTTTCCCTGAAAATTATGTCGCTGATGAAGATGGTGTAGAGTCTATTGAAGACCATATTCATCATTTTGGTGATTTAGATTCTGAAATGTATTTGACTAAGGAGGAACATAGTATGTTTGCACAAGAGGATGATAATATATATTTTGAGGAGAAGTTGGAATAGTATTAGAAGGGATATATGCATGCTCTAGATGATGTAAAAAAGATCAAACTGAGAAGTAGAGATGTTATTGTGAATAAAGGAAGGTTAAATACAAATCAGCCTTCCAGTAGTAAGATAAATATAGAAAAAAGAAATGAAAAACCAAAGGAACCTGTTCTACATAAAGAGGTTGAAAATAGAATTGAAAAACTAAAATAATTAAAACAAACAACACTGTTGTAATCTCACAGATCACATAGGGTTACCAATAATACACATTAAAAGCATACATACATAACATAGACAATAGATAAGATCAAGTAGGCAGAATAACAGATTATATAATGAAAGGGTCCATACAATACAGAGAACTGAACTGAGTTCTCATCTGGCTCAACAGCCTAATATATATGAATTACAAAACAATTACAAATAACTACCTGTCGGTTCGGTCAACCTACACGACCTTATGTGGCTGGCCTAATCTCTAATTAGTCGGCTGATCGACTTAGTAGGCTAATCGACTAAGTCGACTATCGTTCTAGTCGGCTTACCGACTTGCTCCTCCAACATCTCCCACACAAACAAAACGTTTCTTCATCCCGAAGAAACAGGGAGGTACCAAAATTTATGTGCCTGTCGTAAGTAGTTATTTCTGTGTTTGATCTTCATGGGCTGTGAAGTCTGATGGTTGGTCTCTTTTGTACACAGACTTCGACAGTTGCTTCAGCTGTTACTGCCATCTGATGTTGGAATTCTGTCCAACTTTGTAGTACTTTTTGAATGTCAATGGTTAATGTAGTCAGACTTGATAATATCGACATCTTTTCTTGAATGGAAAGTTCTGCTATTCTTTCCATGTTGGCACCCATAAACTGGTCCTTTTCCTTTGCAGTTTCAAAAAGTCATTTCATCTGCGGGCAGATGATGTCTAATTTTTCTAAACCTGGAATTGCTTGCTGCACCCACTAATGCGCTTGTCGCTCTTGCTTTTGTAATTTGGCTGTTTCGAGCACTATTTGATTTTCAATTGTGCTTCTAAGTGCTTCCTCTATGCTTTTTATCTTCTTGAGCGCTTGGATCTCTTGTTGAGTCTACCGGGTTTGTTGATAGACTTGCCCATAATAAGCAGGCCAGTCTCTTAGTACTTCTTCCATAATAACTGACTCCTCCATGTGATTTTGGAGTACCTTGTATGCTTCTGTAAAAGCTGTATGCTGCTGCATCAACAATCGAGTTGTTTCTTCTTTATTCTCCTCTCTTGTGTCCTGCATCTGTGCATGTAGCATTGACACCATGCTCTCAAATAGCTGATAATATTTTTCTAGCGGCTTGTCGGTATCGGCCTCTGTCAGTCCTGGTAGCATAGATTGCACAAGGTTCCTGCATTTGTTAAGAAGCTCGACTTGTTCTTTTTCATTGTTGTCGAGCTCCTTACGTTTGTTCTGGCTCCTTGTTTTTTCTTCTATTGCCAGTGTTTCCAGGAGTTGCCCTAATTCTCCATCCTTCAGCTTGGTTGCATCGATTGCAGTGGTCGACCCAAGTTGACTGATGTGGACCATTGTCGACTATCCTTAACATAGGCCAGCCTCCTTAAATTGGTTGGTATGTATGGTCGGGGTACTTTATTTATAAAAAGGGCCGATAGTCAAAGTTGGTCAAGCTTTTAAAATTGGTCGACTCTTCATTTTTTTCGGCTCCATCAATATTTGTAATAAGGTCTTTTGAAAAAGGGGTTGAAGTAATACTTACAAATGTTGGGTAGTTATCAAAATTTTGGTCGATGTCCATTCTGGTCGAAGGGATCCTCAATTTTAAAATTATGGGTAATATCTCATCTGAGTCGAGGATAACCCCTTGTTATGTCAAGTCAGTTCAATTCTATGTGGTCTTCCAGAAGCTTTGATTTTAAAGTTAATAAAGAGGGGGTTAAATGTGAGTCTTTTGAGGCAGGCGATCCCTTCTACAATTGTAAATCAAGTCGATATCTAGTCGACTTAGTAACTCATGTCGAGTCAAGTCAGTCAACCATATCGAGCAATGGAAAGTTACAAACTTGCAGGAAACCTCACGACAGATGAAGTTGACAATGATCACATTCAAGCAGAAGTCACCTTACAACACATAGAAGAAGAACTTAACGCTAGATGATGACATCAGAACAGCTGAATCCCCTAGTGTATAATGCAAATATGTTCATGAGTTGTGACCTCGGAAAGCTAGAAGATAGAGAAATGACATAGAAAATTGAAGAGCCAAAAGGCCCCACATGCATGCATGAACCGATGGAGATGCCGGTCAGATGAGCCAAGGTGAGGCTTTAATCCAAAAGACCTTGTTGCAGAAGAATATGGTTGCCCGCCATTGTGAGAGGATGAGACTTCGATGGACTACTTCCAAATTGAAGATGGAGGCTGAAGAGTAACCAATCATAGTAGAACCTTGTACACGTGCATTTTCCTATAGAGCTGGCGGCTGTTGCGGCCGAGTTACCTATGCAGACCGATATGCATGGTTGATGCACAATGAGGACTAATTCAGCAGTAGCAGAGTCCTAGGATGTTGATGCATAATTCTTTGTTCTCTTCGAGATGAATAAATGTTTTGTTCGTGGGGGAGATGTTGAAGGGGATAATAGGCCTTTCCTAAAGTGATCATATATTATAATGTATTAAAAGATATAATTAGATAACCCTAAAAAAGGAATGGTTGGAGCAGGTGCAACCGCTCCAACCTATCTCTTCATGTATAAGAATACCATCTATTGATTGAATACAACGGTTAAGCGCTTGACCCAATATGTGTTCTTTCTCTGATGGTTAATGTGTGCATAATACTTCTGCCTGCTTGAATGCAACAAGCACCCATGGAAGTAGATAAAATTTATTCCATTTTTAATCTACAAAGTGAAATTGCAATTTCTTTCAATGAACTGCTCAGAAATAAGGAGTATAGGGACACAATAACAAAAATGGTAAAAAATCAGGGGGAAGCTCAACCAGATATTTTGGAAGTGATAAATGACAATCATACCATTATTTTGGGGTCTAAGATTAATGATGTCGATAATGAAGAAGTACCACCTTTTTATATGAGCTTAAATGTGCATGACATGATGTTGCATAATGCTATGTTAGATTCAGGTGCTTCACATAATTTGATGCCTTAAGGAGTGGTAGAAAGTTTGGGGTTAGAGATTACAAGGCCTTACAAAGATTTGTATTCTTTTGATTCCAAAAGGGTGAAATGTCTGGGTTTGATAAAAGAATGGTAGTATACTTGGCTAAATTACCATCTAAAACTGTGGTCATGGATGTTGTTGTGGCTGATATCCCTCCTAAATTTAGTGTTTTATTGTCAAGATATTGGACTTCAAAGTTAAAAGGAAGTTTGCAAATGGATATGTCTTATTCTACAATTCCCGTTCTTAATGAAAACAAGAGATTGTATAGTGAAAAAAGATCACCATATGTTGTTAGCAGTCCAAATCAACCAGGAGTTCATCATATTTATGTTGTTGATACAGACTTAGGGTCATCTATTTTATTCAATGATGTTTCTCCTTGTAATTCAAAGGTTGTTGTGCCAAATAAAGGTAAAAAAGATAAAAAGGTGTTGAATGAGCAGGAAGCATTGGAAAGAAAACAAAAAGAAGAAGGGGTGTGGATTATGTATTTTGATGGGTTAGTGGCTAAAGTGGGTGCTGGTATAGGTGTATATATAATTTCCCCTATTAGAGATTTTAAAGCTTTGTCTTACAAGTTGAGCTTTAAATGTATTAATAATGTAGCAGAATATGAAGCTTTTTTGCTGGGTTTGCATACACTAAAATATTTGGGTGCTAAAAGAGTCCAAGTTTTTGAAGATTCAGAACCTGTGGTGAATTAGGTGAATGATAGTTATCAAACTAAGCATCCCAGAATGAGAGCTTACATGAATGAAGTGTGGGATATGTTTGGGAATTATTTCACTGAACATAGTGTCAAAGTGGTTCCTAGATATTATAATATAGTGGCAGATTCTTTTTCAATTGTTGTTGACTCCTATTGCAGGTAAAAGAAAATAAAAAGTTGACATTGTAAACAGGCCTTCCATACGAGACAATACCAAGTACTGGTAGGATTTTGAAGATGATATGCAAATCAAAAGATTTCTGGAATTGTCTGGTGAATTTGTAAATACCCAAATAGAAAAAGAAAATGTTGATTCTGAAAATTTTCAAGATGTTGATGAAGATGAAGAAGGAGTTGTTGAAGCAGAAAAGCTCACTGGGAGGAAAGGATATAGTCCAATTGAAGAGTAATAATATTCCCAGAGGTTTAATTCCCTTAGAGAAGCTTTTTGACCAAAATGATGTTGTCAAAGATCCTAAAGTCAAACCTGCTGAAAATGTTGTTGAAGATAAAAACATTGGTACCGAGGAGAATCCCAAAATTGTAAAATTGTCCAAGAAATTACATGCTAAAGAAAAAGATGAGTATGTGAACTTGATGAAAAATACACTGATGTATTTGCATGGAGTTATGATGACCTTAAAGAATATGAAACCTCCATTATACATCATACTATTCCAATTAAGCCTGGAGAAAAACCGTTTAGGCAGAAACTCAGAAGGATTAATCCAATGCTATTGCCTGTCATTGAAAAGGAGATCAAAAAATTATTTAATGCAAAAATAATTGTAACCCTGAGATTTTCAAAATGGGTTGCTAATTTTCTGCCTGTTAGGAAGGAGAATGGTGAAATAAGACTGTGTGTAGACTTCAGAAATTTGAATAATGTCTCTTTGAAAGACAATTACCCTTTACCAAAGATGGACCAGATTTTGCAAAAAGTGGTGGGTTCAGAGAGAATTTCTACTAGGGTTTTCAGGTTATAATCAAATAAAGGTGCTTCCTGAAGATCAGGAGAAAACTACTTTCACTACACCATGGGGTACATTCATGTATGCAAAGATGCCTTTTGGATTAATGAATGCAGGAGCCACTTTCCAGCGTGCTATGGACATTGCTTTTGCAAATGAAAGAGACAAGTTTGTGGTAATTTACATGGATGATATTACTGTATATTCCAGATCTGACAGGGAACATATCAAACATTTGGGAAATGTTTTCCTTAAATGTAGAAAATATAGCATTTCATTAAATCCAAGGACGTCAAATTCTGCTCTGGAAGAGGGAAAAATTTTGGGCCATATTATTTCCAAAGAAGGTATAAGGATTGATCTAGACAGGGCGAGTGGAATTTTGAAGGTGGAGGAACCAAGAAATAAGAAATAAGTATAGTCATTCATTGGGAAGGTAAATTACTTGAGGAGATTCATTCCTAGTTTTGTTGAGATATTGATGAACATTACTAATATGCTGAAAAAGGATCATGAAATAAAGTGGACAGTGGAGGCTAAGAAGTCTTTCAAGAATATAAAGAAATCTATTTCGTAAACTCCTGTGCTGGTAAGTCTAGATTTTGACAAAGGTTTTCTAGTATTCTCATATGCTTCAGAGCATACCGTTGCACCTGTTTTGTTACAAAAGAATGATTAAGGTGAAGAACATCCTATAGCATTTTTTAGTAAGATATTAAGAGATGGAGAGTTAAAATATTATCTCATGGAGAAACAAGCATATGCTTTGATTAAGGCCCTAAAGGATTTGCGAATTTACATTCTCCATTCACATGTAGTTGCATATGTTCCCAACAATGTGGTAAAGAGCATACTTACACAACCGGATCCATAGGGGAGAAGAGCAAAATGGATTGCAGTGCTTTTGGAATACGACATTGAAATTAGGCCCACAAAGTTGATTAAGGGACAGGGATTAGCTAAAATTATGACAAACTCTAATTGTGATTCTCTGCGGCTAATTTTTTTGTCATCACAATCCAATCAATTGGACACATAAGTGCAAGTGATGCCTGATTTTTGTATTTCTCCATGGTATGCTGATAGTGTTTATGTATTGCAAAATTTACAACCTCCTACAGGGTTAATCAAAACTAGAGCAAGTTCTGTGAAGCTGAAGGCTGGAAAATTTTGTATTTTAAATCAATATATTTATTGGAAGGATTCTGGTAGAGTGTTATTAAATTGTCTCTTGGAGAATGAAGCTCAGTAGGTAGCAAACGATTTCCATGAAGGAGATTGTGGGGGACATCTTTCGTGGAAGGTAACTGCAAATAAAATTTTGAGGGTAGGATTCTATTGGCCTTCATTATTTTCATATGTGTATAAAGAAACCACCAAATGTCATCAGTGCCATATTTTTTATGGAAAGAGGAATGTAGTTCCAATCCCTCTTAATCCCATATCAATAGAAGCACCTTTTCAAAAATGGGGGTTGGATTTCATTCGTGAAATAAATCCGAATTCCTTAGGACAACATAAGTGGATATTAACAGCAACTGATTATTTTACAAAGTGGATTGAAGCAATACCTACTAGAAGAGCTACAAATGCAGTGATAATAGATTTCCTGGAGAATAATATTTTGGCTAGATTTGGTTGTCCTAAGAGGATTGTAACAGATAATGCAGCTGCTTTTAAGTCCAAGAAGATGATAAATTTCTTTCTTAAGTATCATATGAGTTTGAATCATTCTACTCCATATTATCCACAGGGTAATGGACCAAGAGAATCCTCTAACAAAATCTTGGTGAGGATAATGAAGAAGTTGTTGGAAGATAATAAAAGAGAATGACATACAAATCTAAAATATGCTTTGTGGGCTGAGATAATCAGTACAAAGAGAGCTATTGGGATGTCACCATTCCAACTAGTGTGTGGAGCTGAAGTAGTTTTTTCAGCATCTTTGGGAGTACCGGTTATGAACTTGTTGCAGGAGCAACATGACGAACCTAATCATATGCAAAGGAGAATAAACCAAATTATTGAGCTAAGTGAATTGAGATATAAAGCATATGATAAGGTACAGATTCATCAGGAGAAAATGAAGAACACCTTTGACAAAAAGGTAAAAGAAGACACTTTCTAGGTTGATGATTTGGTGTTAAAATGGGATGCTCCACATGAAGACAAAGGAAAGCATGGTAAGTTTGATCATTTGTGGGTAGGACCATACATTATTGCAGCACACAAGGGTAACAATGCTTTTATTCTACAGTATCAGGATGGGTCTTAGTATGAAGGAGGCCCAGTTAATGGGAGGTTTCTAAAACATTCTTTGGAATAAGGGGGGAGGAAATTCCATGTATTATAGTGTAAATATTTCCTTTTACTTTCAATCAGTACAGATGGTGAGCCAGAATATTTGAAGCCCGCAGAGAAGGCCCTAAGATCGGAAGGGGTAGCCATATTTTAGTTTTGAGTTTTTTTTAGAAAAAATAAAATAAAAAAATTTAACAATGGATTTGGCAACTGGACTACGGGGTTCTTTGCTACTTCACAGGGAGGATATCATCCCTAGTGGAGCCAGCTGTTAGCGCTATAGTTGAAAATTGTAGATTGTTTGATTAAAGGGTTTGAAAATGCTCATATGTTAAAAATTTGGTGGAAGCGCTCTTTAGGTTAATGGGTGAGCATAATATTTCATTATGGGTTGTTCGATGAAAATAAGGGGGTGATCTACAATGGTAGATCATTCTGCTGGTGAAACATGGAGGGGAAACTGAAATAATCTCATCGATGAAATGGAGGTAAAAGGTGTTAAACAGTGACATCTTAGATTTAAAGCGTTGCAGATCAATGGTGATGAAGCATTATGGAGATCAGAGATGCAAGGATAAAAGAAGTTTTGCGATTCGTGGAATATGTTAACAAGTGGAAAGATTGGATGGAGAGGATGAGAGTGGAGATAGATCTATGGTTGGGAGTAATCCCGCGGGTTGAACTAGCATGAATAAAGACTAAATTGAAATCCACGGAAAGTGGTAGGGGCCATGTTGATCAACAGTTCCGATAACGCTCAGGATTTGATCGACGGATGAGGTACATTCTGCGAATGGAAGTTGCTCGATCAATCAGTTCTGAAATGATTTGCTGAATATTAAAATTTTCCACAATTCGGCAGTCCTAACGAAGACAGGTTGTAGATCGAGGGCTAATATTGCTTTCGCCGAATTAAGTTGTGCAGGGTGTTAGTCTCGAGTATTGGTGTTGAGATTTCACACATGGACGACTTAGATTTCGAAGAAGAGCAAATATACATTGTAGATTACAGGAGGTGCAACATGCCTATGAAACATAAAAAATTATAAAAAGCATCTACATGGAGTTTCAAAAGTTTGTTTTTCTGAACCGTGGAATTGATGACAACCCTGATTGTGGGAAAATTTGCAACATCGACGAAATCAGAACATTGTGCTTATTAACAAGGCAGGCATCCTGAGAATTTCCAATTACTTCAAAATGGATAAAATGGATGAGATAGAGATAGTAGAGGTGGCAGATAATGAAGAATTAGGGGTTTCCTATCAGAAGGATGAGAAATTTTTTGAAGACAAGAATGCTGAAATTTCTGATACTATTTTAATGAATGAAATAATTGAGACAGCTAAGAATAAGTTGAAAATTCTTAAGGACCGGGGTAGTGATACCCATGGTTTTTTCAAATCTTTCTTTTACATTTTCTCTGTCGACCAGACCCCCAATTGCCTTGAATTTGTTGAGTGGTGCGTAAATAACTATTCTCATACTGAAGGAGTCATTATAAATAAACCTAAGTCTAGGATCCTTTTCCCTATTCAGGCCTATTTTATCCGCAAAGCCTTGTTTATTCCAAATGATTTTATTCCTTTATCCGAAGAGTACAAAGAAGAAAATATCGTACATTTCTTCCAAGAGTTTACATCTGAGAGTAAATAAACTTTTTAAAGTCATGTTTGAAGCCGGATAGTGAGGTTACAGGTTTATCTAACCCTATTGACCTAGTTCTGTTTAATGAAGAAACCGAGTGTTGTATTATTTTAGACAATCAATTTTTGGGGTTAGACACTAATGGTTATGTTACATAGTCACTATTGATTCTGTTGTTTGTCTTAAGTACCTGCCAAATTGAGTTTGAACTTCCAGGTCAGTCCTTCCAGTCTTGTTGCCTTCAATTTGATGAGTTCCTAGCTAAGAACATTTGTTCTCAGTTAGTCAACTTCCACGATACCAAAGTTTTCAGATTCCAGTCCTTTTTGCTGAAAATGTTCTGATCATATAATGAGGACAAATTACAGTCTCCTGAGTTGTTAATCACAAATGAAATGACCTAGAATTATTACAAGTTTATGAATGGTTTGATGGTAGAAATATACAACATTTTCTTTCACGAAAGATTGCCTAGGGTATTACCAGAGATGAAAGAAACATTGCAGCTTTCCCCCCAATAAAATGATAGGAGATCGGTTCCTTTCAGAGTATGAAATAGTTATGAGATTGTATGGATTTGTGCACCAGCCTTATATTCTTCTAGCCTTTTTGAAAACCAGGATCTTCTCTTTGGAATTTCTTAGACAAAAGCTTACAGTGGAAGAGGAAGACATCTTAAACTTCAGGAAGTGTTTGGATATGAAATTTCCCTGGGAGGCAGGGCCATATATTGTCAAAAGTAGAGCTGCTTTACCCATAATTGATAATCTACTCAAGAGCATGGGGTTTTCTTTGGGAACTGCAACCAACTATGATCCACACCAAGTAATTTCCAAAAGAAGACAAGCAAATAACAATAAGCCTTTTGAACATACTGAAGTAGCTGGACTTAGGGAGGAAACTAATTGGGAAGATTATCCTGACAAAGATCCAGATAATGTCAGCATGGAACAAGACTCTGTATCTTCCTTACCTGGAAATAATTCTCCTCCAATGGATCTTTCTAATGTAGTTGCAGTTGTTGGTAGTATTTCATCCTTAATATGTTTTTCGGGAACTTCAAAGAAGAGAGAGCATTCAGATTTCATGGACACTGAAGAAGCAAACATTGCTAGTACACCAAAGAAGCAGAAAACTGAACAAGAGGGACAAATAGTGCCGGTAAAGAAAAGCAATATGAAAGGTAAAAAGAAACAAGAAAAGACCAAAGTAACTGGTCTGGAACTTCAAGAATATGTGTTTGATGGAGTAACCCAAAATAAATATACATCAAAAGAGGAATGGTTGAATACTTACGGGGACAAGGCTGATAAAACCTTTGATGAAACAGAGAAATTATATGAGGAACTAAGACAGTTTCCCAAACCAGATGTAACATTGAAAGCTGCAAGTGATCATGCCAAAGATACCCTGAGTTTGGCCATGACTGTTGGTAATAAGGTATGAGAGGTGAATGTGCACTTAGAAAATGTCCCTACCACAGATATAATACATTTTCATAGAGAAACAGGTGATATTTTGTATACAAGACTTCTCAAATCTACATTGCGGGTATCTAAGTTGGAGTCAAATAAAAAGAAATCCCAGGACCTCCTACGAAAAGAAAAGATTGAAAAAAGGCCCTTCAAATCAAGATTAAAAATTTACAGGATGATTTGTTGAAGGTTGATGGGAAATTAGACAAAGGAGCAGTTGCTCAAAAGTTATTTGATGAAAAAGAGAAAGAGGATCAAGTGTTGAAAAATAAATTGAAAATTCCTTCCACTCAGCTTATTCAGAATTTTGAATTAACAGAGTTTGAGAAGGAGAAAGAAACATTAAACACTGAATTGACTATTTGTAAAGCCAAGTTGTTAAAGCTTGAAGAAAAACAAAAACAATGGGAAAAAGATGCTAAGCTTCTGGTATAAAGTGATAAGGACCTAAAAGCTACGTTGGAAACAAAAGAAAAATAACTACAGGAGAAATGTGAAGAAGTCAAAAATCAATTTACTACTTCTTCTATAGAAGTATATGCAACATCTCTTTCTAAAGCAATGTCTGAAGTAAAGCTAAAAGATGTAGAGCTCGCAGGGTTAAAACATCAGAACCAGAATCTAGAAGATATATCTCTGAAAAAAGAAGAGGAAAAGCAGAAACTGAAGGAGAGATGTCAAGAGTTAATAAATCATAATACTAAGCTGATAAAGCACGTGGTTAGTCAAATGGCCTTGCAAGGAGCCAAACATATGATTTGGGATGAAATTATTAAAGAAGCTAATAAGTTTAGACCATAATTAGATTTTATTGCAGATCATGAGAGTGCTCTGAAAGCATCCAGACAAAACATTTTGATAATAAAGCAGGGATTAAATAAGAAGCCAATGGAAGTATCTCAGAATGCTATCAACGTTTTAAGTGCCTTGTCAAAAGATCAAGTCAGAAGGTTTGGTATCCAAGACAAAGTTGTTATTGCCTCTTGAGCTAGAAAAGTGATTGGAAAATACAAAATGCTGGATACTGTACATGCCAAAGTTGATATTAGAGGTCATAGAGTCAAATAAGTGAGTAACTTATTCACACCATTGGTAAACAGAGGAATTCCTTTCTTCTCAGAGGAAATGGGACCATTATTGTCTCAGGAGGAATATCTGGAGAAATTGGTAAATTGCAAGTCAGACCACAATAAGTTTCAAGATATGCAGCAGGATTTATCTGTAAGAGTTTTGTTTGATAAACTGGTTGAAGATTTCGAGTTATTGTTTTATTTTAAAGTCAAGTGTGACAAGGTGCCTAATCTTTCATATGCAAAAAGCATGGAGCTCAGAGTTCTGGCACATGAAATGGTTGTTGCAGATTTGCCTAAGCCGGAATAGTGGAGAACAGTTCAACAATTTGGATCAAATAAATATAAATTACAACCATGAAGATATCAAGCAAGACAACACAAAGGAATTTTAGCGAAGGATAAATTTTATGATAAAATGTTGTTTTAATTTCATTTAGTTAAGAAGTCTTGTTATCTTAGAGTTGCTTTGTAATAGACAAGCACTTTGACACATGTAATAAACGGTTTAAACTGTTAGATAGTTAGGTTTATTATTCAGGTCAAGGAGCAATTGTATAAGTATTCATTCATTTGATGAAGCAAGGGTTGGAACCCATGAGATTTTGGAGAATTTGTGTATTCAAATATTTCTTTAATTTACAGAGCCGGAAGTTGGCAGTTTTCAGAGATTCCTGTGTTATTTCATGTTGCAGTCTGTACTTTATCTTCTCATGTGAATTTTTTTCCAGTTTATCTTTCCATTATGTATTCCTTCATGTTTGAAATGAGTGTATAACAGTTTAGAATTCATATTTACTATGCTCTAGTTGTAATTTTCAGATATTCACCAAAACCTTTCTTCCAAAGTTGATACAGAATTCATTTTTATAATGCTCGGTGTTAATGGTTTTTTCATGTTCTTCCTTTTCCACCAAACAATCAAATTTTGATTGTGATTGAGTAGCTACCTTGCCTCTGCTAAAACTTCCAGGCATAAGTTCTGTTTATCTGTATTCATATCTTGACTCCATAGCCTAATGATCATGTGTTCTATTTCAACCAATCTTATCAATTACAAGCAGTTTATTTCACAAAGTATATTTGGTCTTGTTAATACTTTGTGAGAGATCCCTCTCGAAAGAGAAAAAATCCAGCTTTCTCTTTAAAAGTGGTGTTTGCTGTTACCTGGGAATAGCCTTTACAACCTTTGGTAATTTTCCTGTGTTAACAGTAATATCCATATCGAGATATTCTCAATAATTACTCCATTGAATAATCAACCAATGGAAAATAACTCCATATTGAAAATATAAAATAAATATTGAAGATGAATGATGATGAAATATTACAAGGTGAGTGCCATATATATCTTAATCATAAAGGCACTTTGGATACCATCAATGAAAGGATGCATCATTTTAGAATAGTTTACTAATAACTATTTATTAATTATTAATATCAATATATATTTATATTAATAATTAATGTTGACATATATTAATAATTAATGTTGATATATATTAATAATTAATGTTTATATATATATATATATATATAACAGTGGCCAAGGGAACGATCGAGCCTCCTTGGTTAGTGCTCTGAAAGATTGGGTTGAGCATCATCGTTGGATCTCGTAGGTGGATAGAAGGGTTATAGTAGTTTGACAATACCTGTGACTTTCAAGCCTTTGTTTTGGGGTTATTTATCTCGATAAGTTCAACCTAACTATTTTTACATGCAAATACTTTTTATGTCATTGTATCATATATTTTTTCTCATAGTACATTTTACTAAAAACTAAAGTGTTTCTTATTTATTTGATTAAATATCCTAGCTAGACCCATTATCATAAAAAAAATAGAGCTAGGTCGGTATTTGGGGCTAGTTAGGTCATCCTAGTTAGTCTTAGAAAAAGCTTGGCTAGGGTCTCTACCTTGGTTAGTCTTGGTTCATTCACTATTGGACCTAGGAAAACTAAAAGAGGACTTCCTTCCGCCAGTGACACATTGAGAGGGAAATCCAAATTTGTGCCATTTTAGCAGTCGATTATCTTTCCAATCGTTAGACTGCTACGTTGTGCGTAAATAGATACATTGCATATGTCTATGTATATGAAATGTATAATGGATATTCTCATATGATGTTGAAATAGATGTGATGGAGATTATAATTTATGGCCATAACCCTTGTTGATCCCAAGATGGAGAGCCTCTCAAAATATTAAAAAATGATTTCTAATGGTTTGTAGAAGGGTGTAGAGGATATTTACAACCTGTTATGGAGTGGCAAGACCCAAGAAGATCAAGATATAGAAAAAATATGTTTGTGATAGTAGCCTCATTGAAGCAGAAAATACACCATTCATTGGCCAAAGTTGGAGACATTCATTTAAGTGGAAGGAAAAAGAGAGTAGGAACTTCATTATTAATGATAGACCCATGAAGTCTAGAAACACACACTAATACTAGTCATTAAATGCATATCCTAACTTTACATGGATAATTAGAGTACCCACTTAAAGAAAAGATTTAATTATTGCCCTGGAATTGAGATTTCCACTTGGCAATAGGAAATTGTCCATAGCCCTCATGTTTGAGAAATCCATGTTATCTAATGTGGATGCGATCTACATCAACATTTTACCCTTAATATCTTTCATATGCTCTTCAGAGAGAGCATCAGACTTTGTGATTCTCTCTACATCGACTCTTTTACGCTTAATATCTTTCATATGCTCTTTAGATAGAGCATAAGACTTTTGTAAAGTACAAATGAAGTTATTTCCTCCCACATAATTCTTAGTATCAAAATCATTTAGATCTTCATTGTTATCCTCTTTTTTCCTTATAGCTGTCGAGAATGACTCCTCATCATGCATATCCAGACAAGGTCGACACCATAATATTTCTTCTTGATATACCATATTCATGGGATTTATAGGAACTAGAGGTCTTTTCTCTTGAGGACATTTGTTTTTATCTCATACAACATTTCTTCTCTGAAATTAGTTATATTATGCTCTTTCCATGCACAAAAGTCTATTATTCATTGCAATTTGTCATTGAGTGAATTTTGGACAAAATTTTTTAGATGCCCCAGTCAACAATGTTATTGCATATGAAGTTGGCTTTGTAGAATTCATAACTGTAGGTTTTGGTTCAACCTTGGAAGTGGAAGATCTAGAGGAACCAAAAAGATCCAACTTGCTAGAAGAGGAAAAAGTATCTTCAAACTTACCTGCCAAATCTTGAGTTGCATTTAAATCATTGGGGCCTTTGTCTCTCAACAAAAACCAAAGTTTACCTAAAAAGCATTGACATAGTATAGGAAAATAGCACCGCCCTAGTGTTATATTTAATAGTTATTCTAGATCTTAAAGAATTTAGCATCATAATATGATAACCATATGCAATAGGATCACTGAAAGATAGACAAGCACAACACAAAAAAAAGACACAAGAATTTTATCTTGGGAAACCACAAGGGAGAAAACCCAACAACTTCTGTATAAATTCATCACTTAGTACAATGTCAGACGAAGATAAAAAGTAAAAAAGATAACTTCTGCAACTTCTTCTTCTTCTCTTCTATGGAGAACTCAACTTTCTCTCTCTTGGAGCGAACTTAATTGAGCTTGCAGTGTGTCCAAATGAGGAAGGGCACCTCCCTATTTATACTGATAACATGTGTGACCTTTTGGTCCAACAAGGCCGACTTCTGGACCCTATTGGGTCGACCTATCCTAGGGGTACTCGAAAAATGTTCGGGTACACAGGGTAATCCCAAAAGACTGAACACCTTGAGCAACCGCTTCACACAAATAAATCACAGATCAACACACCGATGTTTGTCACGTGGTTAAAACTCTCGAGAGGGAAACAGTCCATGGCCCCAACCAAATAGATACTTGGAGAAATTTATTATGCAAAAGAAAGAAAGTTACATGAGCTTCTCATAATCGATCAACTAGCCAAGGACCCTCTATGCTCTTTAAATAGATATCATAGACCAATCGGGTGTTAAGCCATGGATCAATGGTAGGTATGATCTAAGAGAAGTTGAACCATCGGATCACTCTATGTCTAGAACATATCGTGACCGTCAGATTAGAATATTTACAAATGCATACTAATGCATACTAAAGAAACACACTTTTACCTGACAGATATATTACACAAGTTGATCTTAACTAACTCCTACGTGTCTAAATATCCTAACATCCCCCCTTAAGAACACCTTGGGATAGGATTGAAGGATTTAAAAAAGTGACTTTATTAGGAGAAGGAAGGAGGCATTAGAGCCTATCCCCCCTTAAGGACACATTCCTAAAATCCTAACATAGACCGAAGTTTAGAAAACTTTGCTTCTGTAAGAGACTTGGTGAAGATGTTTACAACTTGATCATCTATAGGGAAATAGAGCACTTCAATAACACTATCATGAACAAGATTTCTGATGAAGTGCATGTGTAGCTCAATGTGTTTGCTGCAATGATGTAGAACTGGATCTTTGGCAAGCTTGATGTCACTTTTATTGTCGCACCAAAGTGGAGTAGGCTGCTGCTACTCGAATCCAAACTTTGAAAGGATCTGTCGAAGCCATAAAGCTTCTTGACTGGAATTAACTGCAGCTTGATATTCTACTTCTGCTGAAGAAAGAGCAAGAGCTTGTTGTTTCTTACAACCCCAAGTGATAGGTCCAGATCCCAGACTGAAAACATAACCTGCAGTAGACTTTCGATCATCAGGATCACTGGCCCAATCTGAATCAGTCAAACCAACCAACAAAGGTTTCCCCCCTATACTGTAATGAATCCCAAAATGAATTGTACCTCAAATATATCGAAGTATTATTTTTGCTGCTTTCCAGTGACTTTCATGAGGAGTTTGCATATAACGGGCAACATGACCAATGACAAAGGAAAGGTCAGGACAAGAATGAGTCAAGTATAAAAGACTACCAACAAGCTGACAATACAAGGTGGCATCTACTTCAAGGGAAGTACAAGTGGCAGAAGGTTTGACTCCAGACTGGAAGGGAGAAGGGGCTGGTTTACAATCTTCCATGTGGAAGCGACGAAGAAGGTCACAAGCATACTTAGACTAGGAAATAAAGATTCCTTCTTTGGTTTGCAAGACTTGGAGACCAAGAAAATAATCCAAATGTCCTAAGTCTCACATTTCAAAATTTTGCTTAAGACTGGATTTCACATGGGTTATAAGTTTAGGGTCACTACTAGTAAGGATAAGATCATCAACATAAAGAACAAGTATGTTGAGATGGTTTCCTACTTTCTTGGTATAGACATTGGGGTCATAATGGCATCTAGAAAAACTAGTGTCAAGGAGAAAGCTATCCATTTTGGCATACCAAGCTCTAGGAGCTTGTGTGAGGACCTTGCAGCAAATAATTAATCAAAATACACGATATAGCAGTAGAACTCAAAATCACTTTTATATTAATCGCAGGCCACTTCGAGGGGGCAACCTCCTTTGAGAAAGCTCAATACAAAATAACTTCACGGTGCCTTCCTTAGCCTCACAACACACTTATATATTAAAAATAGGCGCCAATACTATGGGTCAAAACCATGGGCCACTATAAACTATGGATCAACAAATACTATAGGCGGCTTACAAAGCATATGCGCCCAACAACAATAACACAAACTATGGATCAACAATTACTATGGGACGACTTACAAAGCATATGCGTCCAACAACAATATACTAACATGGTAAAGAGAAGGATTGACATGGGTTCCTAACATCCCCTCCCCCTTAGAAAAAACTTTGTCCTCAAAGCTTTAGATTTGGATATTGTCACTGAATCTGAAGGAGTGGTTCCCACGTAGCATCCTCGGGCTGCATTCCGTGCCGTTGAATTAAGACCTCTTTGATAGAGTGAGAGCGAAGCTGACGAGTGCGCTTATTGAGGACAGCCTCCGGCTCCAAAAATATGGATCCTTCATTATCCAGTTCTGGTAAAATAGTTTGGCCTTTGATGTTGGTGCCAAGAACTTTCTTCAGACAAGAGACATGAAATACTGGATGAATGCGGGAAGAAGGCGGAAGTTCCAATTTATAAGCAACAGACCCAATCCTTTGAAGAATCCTATATGGCCCATAGAACTTTGGAGCGAGCTTATGATGCCCTTTGAGTTTTAGTGAGGATTGCTTGTAAGGCTAGAGATGAAGAAAAACCATATCACCGGCTTCAAAAGTGTGCTTAGAACGGTGCTGATCAGCTTGTTGCTTCATTTGATTTCTTGCCATGTGAATATTTTCGCGCAAAATGCGAAGAACCTCATCACGGTTTCAAAGGACCGCGTCAACTACCTGAACTGGAGAACTGCTGGGGGTGTAAGGAAGAAGAACTGGCGGTGCCTGACCATAAACTGCTTCATATGGAATCATTTTACAGGCAGTGTGGTAAGAGGTATTGTACCACCATTCAGCAAGAGGGAGCCACTTTGCCCACTGATGTTGTTGCTCAGAGGAGAAGCAACGAAGACAAGTTTCCAAGCATTTATTGATAATTTCAGTCTAACCATCCGTTTGTGGGTGATAACCTGAACTCATCTTCAGTTTGGTTCCAGTGTGGTGAAAGAGTTCTGTCCAAAAATGACTGGTGAAAGTCGCATCACGATCCGAGACAATGGAAGAAGGCATTCCATGAAGACGAAAGATCTGGTCTAGGAAAATTTGAGCAACGGAGGAGGTTGTATAGGGATGGCTGAGAGAACAAAAATGACTATATTTGGAGAGGCGATCAACCACAACCAAAATCACAGTCTTCCCTCCAGATTTAGGGAGCCCTTCAAT